>JBBYHL010243929.1:9937-23038 GCA_038381835.1 Adansonia madagascariensis
CTGGTACTTATTAGCAATAACTTAACGATTGTTCTAAGGCAACTAATTAGTCAATGTCTCCCCTATGTATGGTCTAAAAAGCTCTCATTTTGCTTTATATGGAAGAGTATTTTTGGGAGGCTGTGTCAACTCCTAAAAACAAAAGCTAGTGGATGATATATAAAATCTAAAGACAAATGCCACTAAATTTAATCAAATCAAGATATTACAAGCCTTTGGGCGCCTCGTTTTGGCAATTCTTTAGCCCAAGATTGATCAATTAATCATGTTTTTAAATTTTCCTTCGAAGTGTTGAAGCAACGAATTTGGTTTTACTATATATATTATTTATTATATTATATAAATGTTGAAATTCGATCTTCAAATTAATTAAATATTATTTTTTAAAAGGAATTATATTAATAAATTAAGTCCAAATTTATAATTAATATTAAGTGATGAAGTGGAATGAGATTTCAACGTAAAATTGCATAGAATTCATTTGATCAAGGTGATGTGAGATGATTGGACTAGATCTCAATCTATGTTCACAGATGAATGATTCTTACTTTGAATCATTTAAGACACATATTTGGGAATATCCCACACACTATCAATATTATTACAACATCAAGCTCTCCATGTGCAAAACTAGGCTTGAGTTGTCAAGAATGACTTCATGATTTACACCACCAAAGGCTCATCACAGTCACCCAACAAGGGGCCATATCACTCTAAGCTGTCCCATTTAAACCTTAACACGACTCTATTTTATAATTTTGGGCACCAAAAATAATATTAATATAATTTAAAAAAAATAATTAAAATGTGACGTAACATTTTATATATATATATATATATATATGAAATTGTCAAAATTTATACAATATAAATTATTAATATTTTAAACTTTATATAAATATATAAACTTTTAAATAACATGACCACATCATCCATGTCAGATTTGTTGTTCCTAGCATAGTATCATCAAATGACTCCCTTAATATAAATACAAGTAGACAAGCTTATTCATGCACTCCAAACTTCCACACAAAAGAAAAAAAATAGTGTAATAACCGAAATCTTCCATGGAAAATCGCAGGAAAAGGTCTAGCTCCGGTGAGTTATTCTCCTTCCCTAGCACCCCAAATCAAGACCAAGATTCCGAATTCGAATTCGGGTGTTTCTCCCTAGATTCACCATCGGTAGATCCATACAAAACCTCACCAGCTGATCATCTTTTCTTCAATGGTCGACTCTTGCCACATCCCTTTCCATTACAACCTGCTGCTGCCGCTGAAACAACAGTGGCAGCTGATAATATTTCTCGTGGGACAAGCAGAACAAGCAGCATCAACAGCAAGAATTCATCGATGTCTTCGAGAAGCAATAGTAGCAACAGCAGGAGCAGTTGCAGCAGTGCAAGAACAAGCTCGAGTGACAATTCAGAGAGGAGATTATTGTACCATAGCAAAGCAAGCAAACTTGTAACAGCTCAGCTACATGGGGATTTCCAGCGATGGCAGTATATTACAGCAGTGCCTGTTCTGAAACGTGAGGATTCCAGGAAGAAAAACAGTCATCCCCCTAGGCGGAAAGAAGCTTTGAGAGCTAAGAAACAAAGTGATGATGATGATCATCAAGAAAAGAGTAATTCTAGGGGAAGATCAGGGCCTTGCCTGAGATTTTTCAGGTTATTTTTGTTGGCCTGTAGAGAATGCCACGCCATGGAACCTTCGAGGAAACAAAGATCTGGTGCAAGGAAATTTGACTAGTACTGTTAGATATATAATTCATGATTAAATAATCCATATTATTCTTGTTTGAGTATGTGTTGATTTTGTCCTAAGAACATCATTTGTTTGGAATTTTGGTACAAAATTTCTTGTCAACTGAAAAAAAAAAAAATTACTTCGAAGATATTGATACTACTGCAGTGCTGCTGGTTTGTCCATGATTTTGGTATCATTAATATCGTGAAAATTCATTGTAAGATCCTAGGCTATGCTATATATAAATATACAGATATATATATATATATATATGTTTATTTTTATATTTACATTTTGTTAAAATTAAGGAAGATTGGGAGGAGTGTCAGAGTGTCATGTTTCTTTTATAAAAACATAATTTATTGCACTATGTGCATGCCAATTTGTGCCAACATAATTTGGCTCTTACAAGCTTATTTAGTACTTAGTAGAATTTGGGAAGAAGAGATTACCTAAATACTTTGAACAATCAAGCTGTTTCACTAGGCCAAGCAAAAATATCCTCAAATCATTATCAATGGTTTGTTCATATTTATCAATGATTACCTGAAACTAAACATAGCATCTACTCATTATCAATGGTTCATGCATATTTGGCCGTCAACATCATTTGGGTTATTAAAATGAATTCAAATTCAAAAATTTATTAGATTAAATTCAAACTTGAACATAATCTAATTTAAAAAAAAAAAATCAATGACCCCAATTTAAGAAAACTTAAATCCAAAATAATTAAATAAATTACCCCAATTGTCACCTCTAATTACGTGAATGATAGGATTTCAATAGGTCTTTACTCTTTAGGTTTTGAACAACCCTATAATAGAGACGTTCATGTGTCGAGTTAGGCCAAAACCTCCAAAAAATTTTAAATTTTTTTTTAACTTCGCTTTCGGCCTAACTTAGCCCAACTATATTATCCATATTTAATATTTATAATTAAAAAAATTTTAAAATTATTTTATACTAGTATTTATATATTTTATATTTAAATTTAACTAAAAATATTTTTTAATTATTGAATATCAATTCGGCCTAATCCAAATTGAAAAAGAAGCTATCTAAAACCTAAGTTAGGCAAGTAAAGTTTATCAGACTAGACAAGTAACATAATCCATAAACAAGTCTACCTCACTATAAGATCATGAAAAATGGTCTAAATAACTCAGATATGGTCCTATAAGCCCAATTAGGCAGGGCAAATGGAACTCGTTGGAGTCAAACGATGAAAAAATAGGATAAGACGAATCAATTCGATCGAAAATTGATAGCGGTTCAAATATACAATTTATTAATAAAACTAAAATATATATATATATAATTTATTAATTATTAATAAATTTTATTCGATTTTTTTCTGTTTTATCTAATATCAAAACTTGAAAGTAAATTTCAACGCAAGCATTTGCTTCAATCATCGAGTTATAAAAACAACTTCTAAATTTTGAGCTCAAAAATATCTGCAAACAAAATAGACCCAAATTTGAAAAAATGGCCCAAGAAAAATGTCTGGGTTACAGGAAGGAAAAAAGACTTTGAAATCTGGATAACATAGCCCAAAGAAGACTTGGGAAAACTTGGAGCAAAGCAAATTAATGGTGTTGTTTGGGTTTAGCTAGGCTTGAATCGGGCCGAGTTTGGTCATCATCCCAATAAGATATTTGATCAACTTTTTTTTTTGCATAATTCTGGGTGTTGAATCTTTTGTTTGATATGTGATTTTCTGGGTTCGCTTTTGTTTGGTTGGTGGGAAATATTTCGGAAAAGTAAGTTGAGATGAAGCCGATGAAATAGATTCTTTATTTGAAAGGATAGTGCTTTTTAGTCATGATACTCAGATTCAAAGGTAACTATTAAATACGAGTACATATCAGATAATAGATTTGTCAATGTTGGGATAAAATACAACAAATGATTAGAAAATTCAGTTTTAATGGATTAAAAAAGAGACTGATGTAAAAGAACATGAAAACAAACACAGTAAATTTTAGCAACTAAGGAACATAAAAACCTTTGCCTAAATACAAAACTCTCACCCCTTTTTATGTCCCATCTAATACAAACCCTTTTAAGTTTCATTCCAAGAAGGTTTCCATGACATCGGTGTACATCCCTGAGTCCAAGTTCCGATACTCCATACGTTGGTGCTGATGATGATAGACCAAAGTCGAAGATGAAGATGTAGCCATTCTTGCAGGCATTGTAAAGCTCCTCTTAAAACTTGTTTTGCATCCTCCTCATATTCTCTGGATGACTATCCAAACTCAAGAACTCATTCGGGTTTTCACCAGCGTCTGAGTCCCGATTCGAATCTTTTCCTTCAAGAATAAGTTGATGGTGGTTTTGATCCGGTTTGTTTCCTAAGCTCTCAGGGTTGAATAAAAGCTTGGCATCTTTGGCTCGTCCGTTGAAGAAACTCAAGCCATGAGGTCTCTTGATGTCATTTTCATGTTCTCCCTTCTTATCATCCAAAGGAGGTTCTGACGAATAAGGCATCAGAAACATGTGTGTCTCATCTTTGGCTTGCGGAAATCCGAGTCTAGCAGGGTTTTGAAAATTAGGTGAAGCAAGCATTGGAGCTGCTGGCGGAACTGGCCTCCGGCTCCAGTCACAGAGCGGAGGAGGAGGCCGAGTTGGAATGGCAGACTGCTTAGAAGGTATCATAGATGGCGACGAACTCTTTCTATTTGACGAAAACAACCGAGAGAGATAGAAACCAGATTGACAGCCAAGAGATTCAAATGTATGCCTCATTCTTAACACAAAACGGAGATCTTCAGGTATCTGATGATACACACAGCATCTCAATGGGATCAAAATCATCAAACAATTTCAGTTTCGATTTGCAATCCAACCGCCAAAAAAAAAAAAAAAACCGTAAATAACATTCTCAAGAGCTACGTCATTGTCAAGTTAACAATTAGTAATCACAAAACATTAGATATCATACTCACAATCTCGCAGGAACCTAACTGGAGAAGACCATGGCCAGCTTGAATCACTGCAATAGTCTGGTCATCAAAAATCACCAAAGTCTTAATGAATAGACAAAGTAAGGGAGCATTGAAAAACTATGTTGCTCGGGATTCTTTTTTTTTTTTTTTGAAATATTCGTATATGACACATTTTTGAACGTGAGTATATAGGTATGATTATCCAAGTACTCTTTAAATACATTAAAAAAAATAAAACATATCCATTTCAAATTGTCAAATACGTATCCATATCTGACATTTACACATAAATTCGAGCAACATAGGTGAAAATTGAGTTGTTTTTATGCTGACCTGAATGCCTGACTCAAATTGATCAGTCCATTCAGGAGGAAGCTGCAATTAAATAACAACAAAAGGGGAAGGTTACCATCAACCAAAAATATGCACCAATCTAACCAAACCCACAGTATAATTGCCATTCACCAATTATTCCATTAACCTATGTTGCTTCAAGTCTTCATTTATCTTGAAATAAGTGTGTCCGACACTTGTGTTAAGACGTCACAGATAAATACGAAGATACCTTATATCCGAATCCAATTAACATAGCCGTTACGAGGTACTTCGATCATTTCCCAAAATTCAAAAATAGGGTAAACAACTGGAATTTAAAAAAAAAAATCACCAAATTTTAGGGGGGAAAAAAGGGAAAATGAAGGTAGGTATATAATGGCATACAGCATCAAAAGAACTCTGCCAAAAATTGGAGATATTTGGTTCACATTCTGTTGGTTCTTTGAATACCCATTTATGGCACTTATCTGATGCAACCTTTCCCATTAACCTGTTCATACAATCATATTTCAACCAATCAAAAACAAATACCAACAAAGAAATTAAAAAAAAAAAAAATTCAACTTTTTTATCCAAAGATTGTAGTTGAGAATAATAAAAGGATGATCGATGTTGAGATTCAAATCTTAAATTTACTAGATTTCAACATTTAAAGATAAAAGCATGAGCTAATTAAACTAAATTTACGTTCTTTTTATCAACTAATGATATTTCGATGGATTGATTAACCAAATTAACCTATTGAATACCCCTATCTACTTTGATTCAAAATTAAAACCCAGAAAAAAAATATTAATAGCACCTACCAAGTACCCACCCTTCTCCATAATTATATAACTGAATGGACATTTTGCTGAAAGTTTTCCTCACTGGATCATCTCCATCAATCTCTTTCAACCAATCTGCAACTCTTCCTTTGCAAAATCCGTCTTCCCACATCAGCATCCTTTAAACCAGAAAAATAAAATTAAAAAAAAAATTCAGAAGTTAACACAAAATTGAACATAAAATTACTAAATTTAAAACATGAAAAGTAACTCTAAATCACAAATTTACAAAAACCCATCTCATAAAATTAATAACTATCTATCATTTAACCAAATTTCCCCTGTTTTTACAAGGAAACAAGCCTAGTTTTAAAAAAAAAAATGCAAAGAAATGTAAAGGAAGAATGAAAACAAATGAGTCAAGATTATACTAAGTTGGTTAAAAGTGAAAAGTTCATAAAACTTAAACCCTGATGATTTCTCTCATTTTCCTCTGTTTCCCAGGAACCAAACAAATCAAGCTTATACCTACAAGCTGCCGATATCATCTCCAACCTTGCAACCATTACCACCCCTTACTCTCCTGCATCAAAAAGGAAAAAAAAAAACACAATTAAGTTGAACAATTGAAAAAAAAAAAAAAAACATGAAACTTCAAGCAAAAAGATGGAAGCTTTAGTAAATAAGCATATAAATACAAAGAAACGAAAAACGAAAAGAAAAAGTACGAAAATTTTCCCAGGGAAAAAGAAACAAACAGTCGAGGTCGGATGGTCCAGAAGACAGAGTAAGTCCAGTCCGAGTTAAGGCAGACAGTTCTAAGTGCTTCATGAAGGGCCATCATCCCAACAGCCTCTTTGCTCCTATCAGCTGAACCTGAGCCCACCATCTCTCTCTTTCTTTCTTCCCTGTCTCTCTCTCTCTCTCTCTCTCTCTCTCTCTCTATATATATATATATATATATATATATGCATATGTCTGTAAGAAATTATATGTAAACCTTTTTCTCTGCTCCAAAGAAGGCAACTTCGCTTATTTATAAATGGGGATGCAGTTGAGTGGTAAAAGAAAATTACAAGTTTGAATATCAAATTTGTTACATGTGACTGCAAACAAATTGACATAAGTTTTGTATTTAGTATTCGTAACAAAGTTGCTTGTCTAAAAATAAAATAAAATTTAAAAATTTAAAAATTTAAAATTTAAAATTATTAAATTTAATTATATATTAATTAAATTAAATTTTGAATTTTGATAAATCTTTTCGAAACTTTACTAAAATTCCATTTGTTTGGTCCCATCCAAAGCAGCTTCTCTCTTTGTAAGAAAAGAAACAAGACAAGTTAAAATAAAAAAATGATAGGATGTCCTTCTTTTGGTTTTTGGTTTGTTTAAGGAAATGAAAGTGTGAAAAATATATAGGAGAGTTGGGACAGCCTTTTATCGTTATATTCTTCTTTCTTTCTTTTGTCCCCCCTTAAATTTTAAAAGAAAATGGTGGTTGTGATTTTTTCCTTTTTTTACGAGAATTGAGTAGGGAACAAAATCACTTTGCTGCCCTTTGTGTCTGTTTGGAATTCCAGTTGGGAGTGTGCTGTAGGGTGAAGTTAGGGAACTGTTGTACAGTTTGGTTGATTCTTGACTTGGTTTTTCTTTTCTTTTCCCTTTTTTTTTTAAGAACTTTTGAACTAGCTAGCAAGTAGGAAGGTGTCTATAATTTATTAAATATTCAAATATGAATTTATTTATTATACTTAGAATACTATTATCAAAATTCAAGTTTGATTTACAATATAATATTTATCGAATATTTAATTTTATTAAATTATTTTTTAAAAATAAATTCACATAAATAAAGTAAATTTTAAATAACTAATTTAGATATTTGATATTATCCAAACTAAAATCATGTAAATTCAGATAATAACAAATATCAAAATATTCACGTTCGAATCTACTTTATATCTGTCACGGATAATAAATCAAATATTTAAATTTATAAATTATTCGAATCTATAAAAAACAAATTGGCTACTATTTGCTATCTGATTTTTTTACTGTACATTTAGTACCTATATTTTGGTATGGAAAAAATATTAAAAATTAGTAAAAAAAACGACAAAATGGAAAATCATAAGACAAGAAGATGCTTAAGTAAGAAAGTTGCAAAGAGTTAAAATCCTTATATAGAATCTCATCTAAGAAGTTACAAGAAATAGTGGGAAGTTATCAAGATCCTTCATGCGTGAAAGTAACATAAAACATGGCCAGACCATTACACATTCATTATGTGAGTGATTGAGAAAAAATAAATAAAAATAATTATATTAAAAAAAATTAATGAGTAATTTTTTAATTAAAAAATTAAATTTAGTTATTTTGAGTAAATATAAAAACAAATAAAAAATAACTATTGGTCAATTTGGTGTTGTGAAAAATGGATTGGTTTTTAAATCGTGAGTAGTTTTTAAAGTTGTCGGATATTTTTTGTTTGTCTTTTGTAAATTTACTAAAAGGAATTTTATTTTATTTTTGTTGTTTTGGAAAGTTCAATTACTAAGTTAGTGTTACATGACTTGTAACACCAAACTCAGGCAAATATTTTATTAGTAAAGATTAGTGGGATAAAAAAAAGTTATGTCGAGGTTACAATGTTACAACTCACTGCTTATCATGAGTAATGTTTTGGGTTATATGTAATAATATTTGGTTACGTGATAACATACCTAAAAATTGGTTATCATTCATAAAGGGAGAGAAATGTAAGAAAAGATTTTTTAACAACCTTCATATTTGAGTTTTCCATTTATGCTCTCTAAGATATCCCAATAATGGAGTAAACACAAAAATCTTATAGCACACTTTCGTGATTAGCTCCAGTTATGTTGCTCTTTTGCTAGGCAGGATAATGCTTTAGGGAAAATGTGTTTCAAGTGCGTACCTCTCTAAGGCCTTGTTTAGTATTATTATTAGCACACTTTTTGATGTCAAAAGCTATATTTTCATTGCAAACGCAAAGTGAAATAGGTAAAAAATTTTGGCTTTTACACTTAAAACTATGGTTTGATAACCCAAACAAAAAAGCCAAGCTTTTAAGTTTAGAAGCTGGCTTTTAGATGAAATAACTTTATTATCCTCATATCTTTATATTTTTATTATTTCAAATATATAGTTTTTGATATTTCAATTCCTTATAATACTTTTTCACAGCAAAATCAAACACTTAAAAGTTCTTAATCTACGTTTTTTTATTACACTTTTTCTAATCCAAACCCTTTCTAACTCAAATTTTTTCCAATGACAATGCTAAACTAGGCTTAAGATTCATTACTCCAAAGAGAATGAGACTATTGCTCATGAGAAAACAAGTCTCCAAAGATGCACTTCTCCAAAATGCATGCTTGTTTAAGAAAAGTTGTGCAATACATTTGCATTTTATTAGTAACCAAAAACAAAGCATCTAAGGTAGGTAGGTATATTTCTCTTATCAAACCTTTTTGATTGGGGGTAAAAGAATAAGTCAATTCTAATGCAACTCTCTTTTCAACTACTTTTGTTTTGATTTGATTTGGTTTGGAAAGTTTTGAGGAAAAAAATCATAGCAAAGGGTTATTCTTGTATCCTAATAAAATTAGAAACGTCATATATTTCAAATATAAAAGTTTTGGTCTAGCAAAGTCAATCTATGAGAACTATAATAACATTTCGATGTGATTTAATTATGTTGGCAAATTTTTATGAAATTCATTTATAAAAAGTTATGGCAAGATTTCATGTAAATTCTCATAAAATTAAGTCTATAAAATCAAAATTTCAGATACAATTATATTATATGAACTTTATTATATATAGAGATGCTAATGGATAGTGCCAATAGGATATATGCAATTATCTAATCTATTTTTTGCCAATTTGGATATTACGGATTTATACAATATTCAGATCCGAATATTATAATTACTATCCGTGACAAATACAGATATGAACCCTCAGATATCTATTATCCAAATCCACATTACATATGCGAATAACGGATTCAAATATCCGAATTCGCTATTCAAATCTGCTTTTGTAAATAATGAAAATTTATGCTTCATGTAAGAATCGAATCTTGACCTATTAAATTTAAATTTTTTTTATGGATTTGGATTCCAACGGATAATTTTATTTAATTCAAATTTGAATTTAGATAGTAATGTGCGAATTTAATTCGGATTCAAATTTTAAAATAATTTTATGGATTTAAATTTGGATACGACAAAAATTGTAGATATTCCATCCACTATCATCCCTATATATTACGTAGGTGCATCTTGTTGGTTAAATTGTTTATGCTTAAATTTATTTTCATAAGAATTATGCAATTTCCAAATTTTTTGGAACTTTATTTTTTTCAGTAGAGTGTTGATGCAAGCTAAGAAAGTTTGGTGAGAAAAAATTTTATTTGCTTTTGAGATTTATCATTGTATAATTAGGCTAACAAAAGTGAATGCAATGATGGAATAAATGGTGAAAAGCAAATGGCATCTTTGTGAAATGCAATGATAATATAAGAAAAATAAAAAGGAAAATAAGAAAACTAATATTCGCCCTTTCACTAAAGTAGACTGTTTCATGGTCAGGATTTGCATTTAATTAACACTTTTGCCTTACAAAACAAGCTTTGAATCAGATCTTTTATCTTCTCTAAAATTGATTTGGAATATGATTAGCATTTGAAAATGTCATCAACCAACAACAGTAAAAAGGAGTTAAAAAATAACTTAACCATCCTATCTCAACAACCATAGATTAAAAATTATATATTTTACCATTTAGGAAAGCTTTTTGAATTTAATATTTTATTTTTAGTGAATTTAAGAAAAAAATAATACATCAATTACACATTTTTTTATATATTTCACCTTAACCAATATTGTTTTTGTCGAATTTAAGATATGAGAAAAAAGAATTTAAACTTTGCTCATTCAACAAAGAGAGCATGAATTAATCAACTGAGTCAAATATTTAGGTGCACCTTAACCAATGCTTAATAACACCAATTAACATTTTCCAAAAATGAATTTATTAGCTTTTGTAAATTTATTAATGGATTCAGGAAATTTTTTTTTAAGATTTTTATTCGAAAAGGTTTTAAAAAATTTTTGTTTGATATATTGTTAGTGGAGTTTTTTAATTCTTTAAATGAGATCAAAAAAATTGCCAGGCATTTCAATTCTTTTCGTAATTTTTTATTTTTTACATTTTAAATATATCCTAAAAATAAATGGCATCTCACTATCTGGTTGGTCTCCTATACATTACTTTTTTATTTATTTTTTTCAATGCATTTATTAACACTATTCATCTCTATAAGATTCATTTATAAATTGTCAAAATCAAATTTATATATGATAAGAAAAAGAGCTCAATCCCTCGTTATCACAAGTAGAATCAAAAAAATCAATCATGATGAATGAGATAATATTTCTTTAAATATTTTCACATATATAATTTTTTTTGAACCTTTAGGAATGATTTATTTGCATAAAAAATAAGAATTAACTGTGAGTATATAAAAAAGTTTAACAATGATGTTAAATTTGAATTATTTAAGATTTAATATGTATGACCAAGGTAATTATCATTATTATTGAGATTTTATTGGATAATATTGTGAAAGAATATTTTAGGAGGATAAGGTTATGGGATTGGAAAAAAAATAATTTTCTCCATGCAATTTAAAATTTAATAAATCTTCATATTTTAACAATTATGTATAATTGCTTACTTTTACTTAGCCTCTTAAACTTTAATATATATTTATATATGATACTACCATAATTTTTATATTTGTTTGAGTTTAAAGCTCTCTTATTCTGAATTTACATTTCTAACTTAACTGAATAATTTTTTTTTTAAAATTTTTGAGGAAGGTAAAATTCATCGAGAATAATTCATTAATTATCGAACAAATGCTCGAATGCAGGACTGGAGATATTTTTCACAATATCATCATTAATTAAAGATAATACTATTTTGTACTGAAAATTAGCTCAATTATTTCCCCAAAAAAAAAGAAAAAAAGGGCTTATTTTATTTTCCTATGAAATACCAAAAGTTTGCTATTATTCAACTTTAAAAAAATCGAATTAAATCTATCAATAGAGCTGATTGCAATAGGAATTGATGACTCGTTTGATTCGGTATATCTCATCATTAATAATAGATGAAATTCAAAGCCTATACTATTTTGTGCTGCAAATTAGCTTAATTATTCCCTAAAAACGAAAAGGGGGGAGGGCTGCTTTATTTTCCTATCAAATACCAAAATTTTTTTATTAATCAATGTTAAAAACGAGATTAGATCAATTAATTGAATCGATTAAATTAAAATTTTTTGACTCATTTAATTTTATAAATATCATCAAACTAAAAATTTTTAAACCAATAAAAAGTTAGAAAAATCGTAAAAATCGAATTTATATTTTGTTAAATTTTATAAAAAATTTATTATATGTGATAAAATTTAAACTTTTAACTTTTTGAATCTATACTAAAACTTATATTATTTAATTAAATATTATTATATTCAATACTTATTTATTATTAAAATTATATATTTTATATTTATTTTATTTTTTAAAACAATCAATCAATTTATTTACCCTATCAAACCAAAAACCGAAAATCTCAACAATTGGACATTCTATCCAAATTTTTAAACAGAGCTATTCATAATTTTCTAACACTATTTATTAGTATTATGAAAGATTAAAAAAAAATGAGATGGCACAGAATCTTTACTGGTCAAAAAGTGGTGTTGCCGAGGATTAGATTTAGATTAATAATTTAATAATGTATATTTAATGTAGTAATGTCAGAATTGCAAGGACAAAAGTTAATATAGTAATCATCAAAATTTTGTAGGGCTATAGATAAAAAATTACAACTAACCATTTGGGCTTCTTTTTTACTCTTTGAGTTCTCATTTTTGCTCATTCCCTAGCTTACCTTCTTGCTAAGTTATTTCAATGCAAAATTGCCCCTTGTCATCTATGCCATCATTTTGGCATTCATTACAAATTATTATTATTTTATATTCAATTTCTCAATAATTCAACTTTGATTACTAAAATTAAAAGCTGAGATTATTCGATTGTAATAATCAACCTTTTTATTAGAAAATAATTATTTGTTTAAAAAATTTATTGATATAAGAATTGTTAGATTACATTCAGTTATGAAATATTATTATGCTTTGGGTGATTAGAATCTACCCTCAAGATTTTGTCATTTGAAAGAAAAAAGTCT
>JBBYHL010244256.1:0-26049 GCA_038381835.1 Adansonia madagascariensis
AATACGAAAGGTTTTATTTTTACAAAAGTTAAAAAATCTTGACTTTCATTTTGAAAAGGGTATCTCGTTGTTAAAAGAATCCATGGAATCCCTCACATGTTCTGGTAAGAATCCTATGTATTAATTTAATTGTGAGACATTGCCTTATTTATAAAAGTAATTTTATTATAAAAAAATACTCACTCTGTGACCTAGAAATGACTTAATATGTTGAACATATTCTTAATGTATAATTTCAACGTGAAAGTATCATAGTACTCATATAGGTTATGGTTCTAATGCAAAATTATGAAAATACCCTTAAGGTATTCTTTCGACATAAAAGATCCTGGTAACCTCTAGAGAACTTAAAAATGCTTGAAAAAGGGTGAACCTATCCTAAATATGCACTTTTGGCCTAAAAGCATCCTAATGCATATCTAAGACTAGACTCAAAGAAAAATTACAAAAATGCCCTTAGAGAATACCTTCGACATCAAAGTATTCCGGTAACCCTAATGGCCTTAAAATGACCTAGGAAGGCTAAACTAATCCTAAAAATTTCACCTTCAACATAAAAAACATCTTGGTGAAAAAAATACCAAAATGCCTAGGATATTCCTTCAACGTGAAAGTATCCCGGTAATCCCAATGGACCTTAAAATGACCTTAGAAGGCTAAACCAATTCTAAAATATTCACCTTTAGCGTAAAAGCATCCCAATGAGCAAAATTATGAAAATACCTCTAGGGTATACCTTCAACGTGAAAGCATCCCGGTAACCCTAATGGACAGTAAAATGATGAGATATTGATGCATTTACCCTATATGGGGAAGTTAAAGTTCAAAATTTGGCTTAAAATGCAAAAATTATAATTAAACCCTTAAAAATTTTTAAAAAAATTCATTTCATACCAGATGGAAAACCGAGAGAGTATGAAAAGTTTTGAAAGTTTCCATACCCCTACAAAAGGCCATAGGAATAATAAAAATTTTTAAAAGTGACAAAATGACCATTTTGCCCCCATAAATACCAAGGTTTGCAATTTAGCCCCTACACTTTTCTAAATTGTCATTTAGTTCCTACATAATAAAATAACCTAAAAATTATAAAAAATCATATGTTATCCATGAAAATACAGCCAATATATCAACAAGCATTCGACAAACACCTTGGCCTAAAAAAAATTTCTCTATAATTTACAAAATAACCCTAAACTTTGTAAAATTACATTTCGACCCCTACATAAAAAAACATAATAAATCATAAAATATGACTAATCATGAAAAAATCAGCATCTAAATCATGGAAAACATTTCTATGAAGATTTGACCAAACACCTTTTACCACAAATAAAAATTTTTTATTTTACAAACTAGTCTTTAAACTTTACAAAATTGTAACATGACCCATGAAGTGTGAAAAATACCTAAAACATGTTTAGAAACACATGAATCAATTTTTTTCATGGCTTATGAAACTTTCGGCCAAGCCCAAAAAAAGTCTAAAAAAATTTCGCACATTTTGAAATTTAGTACTTATGTCTATTAATATTGCAAAACAACCTAAAAATTAAAAAAAATCATAACATTACCACGAAATAGGCTCAAAATCATCATGAAGACAACCTACCATATTCGACCAAACCAAGAAACATAAAATCTAAGCATGTTTTGATATATATAAAATAATGAAAATAAACATAAATAATTACTACCAAGCCTAAATAAAAATAAAATCACAAAAATAAATATGCAAAAAGTATTTAACAATATATTATCATACAAACTTCAAGAAAAGAACAACATAAACGCACCAATACAACAAAATTAAAATCACAACAACAAAAAAAAATCAAGGCACAACTAATAGAAAAAAAGAATAACAACAAAAACATAGACAATAGATTATTGTCAACATGTTTAGCCTTTCAACATGGATGAAATCCATGAGCTTTAATAATTTTTTTGACTCAGAAAAATGAAGAAAAATGATGGAAATAAGCAAAAATTACAAGATTTCTATATGAAGCTACCTTGAAAGGCTTGAACACCTAAAAATGCATGAGAAATTTTAAGAAAAATGGCTAAATTTTACCATGGAAATCCTTAGCAATTTATGAGAATTTGTCCCATGGTTTTTCAAGATGGGAGAGACGGTAAGAAGGTGTCCAAACCTTCTTGGCTGTTGGCTTTTTATCTACTTATTTCTTTCTTCTTTTTTTTTTAATTTTTTATTTAAGTAATAAATAGTTTTTTAATTTGATTTTAGATTAAAAGTGATTTGATATAAATTTATTGTTTTTGTCATTTTGTGGCCTTGTGTCATCCATGTCATCATCCATTTCTAGAGATTTTGTGAGATATTTGTAATATCTGTAAAACTATACCGTAAAAATTAATTGGAAAGACTAAATTGTAAAATTTTAAAATTATGTATTTGAAATAAAATTCCATGTGATTAATTTAATGTATCCTAATAATAAAAACAATTTTTTTATTTACAAAAAATTTAAAACCCCAAACTTATAAAAATTTATGAGAAAAACCCTTGTTGGAAAAAATTGTTATATGTAAAAAAAAATGCAAAACATATAAAATAATTAAAATTTTTAAAACTGATTTAATACGATTTAAAAAATAATATTTAAAGAATTTTGAAAATTATAAACTCAAAAAAATCCTACTCCAAAAATTTACGGGTAGAAAACTCCATATCTCTGTAACAGAAAAAATTCTAAAATTCATAAAACAAATTGAATTTTTCAAAACTGAATTAAGATGAATTAAATAATAATATTTAAAGAAATTTAAAAATTGAAAACTTAAAAAAATCTAACCGAAAAATTTACAGAGTATAAAACTTGTATCTCGGTAATAGAAAAATTTTAAAACTCGTAAAATAAATTAAATTTTTTAAACGGATTTAATATGGATTAAATAATAATATTTAAAGAATTTTAAAAATTGTAAATTAAGAAAAATCTGGCAAAAATGAAAAAAATTTACGGAATAGAAAACTTAAAATTTTGAAAATGGGAAAAAAATGTAAAACTTATAAAATAAAATAAATTAAAAAACTAATGTAATGGTAATTGCATGCAAATTTTAAAGAATTTTAAAGCTAAAAACTTGAAAAAATTTCACCATAAAATTTTACAGATAAAGAAAAGCTCGTATTTTAAAAACGAGAAATTTTAAAAAATACATTAAAACTTATATAAAATGAATTAAATAAAGTATATCATCCCAGATATTAATTTATAAAATGGTCAAGATGGGAAACTAGAATCCAAAATGATTTTTTTAGAAAAAATTTTACGAGTATAAAACTCGCAGTACTATAAAAAATTCAAAATTAGTAACAAAAATGGACAACCTGACTCCCTATGGTATAAAATGCCGATATGAATTTTTCCTTGAATATTTTTGATTTTTTGAAGTACATGTCGACATAAATACCATATAGGTTTCGGTACAATTATATGATGGTCAACTTCCCAAGTTTAATGAAAAATTCACTAAAAATTTCTAAAAATAGGAAATTTAATCGTGATATCATTTGCAAAAACAAATTTTCAAAACTTTGACAAGAAAACATCAAAAATAATTTCCCTCTTAAATATTCATCCTATATATATGAAATTAGAGATCAAAGTGTGATTCTTTTTTGATCACGCGAACTTGTGGCCGTTTAACTATGAATAAAAAGGTTTTGAGAATGTCTGATTCATCTAAAGAAGATCATTCCCAATGAGGGTTATCGTTAAGTTATCAATCTCTGATATTCAGGATTATCAAAAAAGAAAAAGCGGACTCAGAAAAAATTAGGTATCTATAATTGCCCCTGTTTGACAATTGTTAAGAATCAGGAACTGGGTAAAGACCAAATAGATATAATTTCGTTTGGGTCATTAAGATGTGTGAAAGATAATCAAAACTAATAATGAACATAAAAACTAATCTACCCAAAGAAAAACCTTGAATTAAAACGATGACTAAGGTAAAATCGAAGTTAAAAAGGGTTAACAAGATGAAACTGATAAGTCAACAAGAATAAGAGGTTGACTGAGACAAAATCAATAAGTCAACAAGGATAAAAAGATTGACTAGGACAAAGCTGACAAGCCAACAAGCATAAAGGTTGATCAGGATGAAACTTAGAAGTCAACAAGGATAAATGGGGTTGATTGGGACAAAGTCGATAGGTTAACAAGGATAAAAGGTTAATCGAGAGAAAATCGATAAGTCAACAAAGATAAAAGGTTGACCAGGACAAAGTCGATAGGTCAACAAGGAGAAAAGGTTAACCAAGACAAAGCTAACAAGTCAATAGGGATAAAAGGGTTGACTAGGGTAAAGTTGACAAGTCAATAAGGAGAAAAGGTTGACCGAGACAAAGCCAACAAGTCAATAAAGAGAAAAGGCAGACCAAAACAAAGTCGACAAGTCAATAGGGATAAAAAGGTTGACTTGGATAAAGTCAACAAGTCAACAAAGAGAAAAGGTTAACTGAGACAAAGCTAACAAGTCAACAGCGAGAAAAGGGTTGACTAGGACAAAGTCAAGAAGTTAATAAAGAGAAAAAGGTTGACTGAGATAAAACTAACAAGTCAATAGGGAGAAAAGGTTAATCGAAACAAAATCGATAAATCAATAGGGAGAAAAAGGTTGACTGAGACAAAACTGACAAGTCAATAGAGAGAAAAGGTTAACTGAGACAAGGCCAACAAGTTAATAGGGAGAAAAAGTTGATCAAGACAAAACCAACAAGTCAACAGGGATAAAAGGTTGACTGTGACAAAGTCAACAAGTTAATAAATGAAAGAGGTTGATTGGGAAGAAGCTAATAAGCCAACAAGGATAAAAGGGTTGACTAAGACAAAGTCATCAGGTCAACAGAGAGAAAAAGGTTGACTAGGACAAAGCCAATAAGTCAGTAGGGAGAAAAGGTTGATCGGGATAAGGTCAAGAAGTAAATAGGGAGAAAAGGTTGTTGGGATAAAGTCGACAAGTAAATAAGGATAAAAGGTTAACCGAGATAAAGCTGATAAGTCAATAGGGATAAAAAGGGTTGACTAAGACAAAGCTGACAAGTTAACTGAGAGAAAAAGTTGATTGAGACAAAGTTGACAAGTTAATAGGGATTAAAAGTTTGACTTGGAAGAAATTGACAAGTCAACAGGTGAAAGGGGTAGTCTAGGATGAAGCTAACAGGTCAATAATTAAAAAGGGTTGACCAAGATGAAACCAACAATTCAACAAATGAAAAAGGTTGGTTGGGATGAAACTGACAAGTCAATAAATGAAAGGTGTTGATCGAGACAAAACTAACAAGTCAATAAATGAAAGAGGTTGATTGGGATGGAACCGACAAGTTAACAAATGAAAGGGGTTTGGGATAACATTTGATGTTTGGACAATTTGAAAAAAAGAAGGATTTACCTTTTGATTTTGAGGACATAAGCATGATTGTTGCTCTCCTTCAGGATCACATTTACCTTTCCTATAAATTATTAGATGCAAATGCATGCATCATGTATATGATGACTTAACTATATTAAAATTAAGGGTAATTTTGAATCTATTTTCAGAGATATTTTTTTCTTTTGAAAGTATGCTTTCACTTGGAATTAAAGGTATTTTCAGAAAATGTTACAAACATTTATATTTATTTTAAGGTAAAAAAATTAGCATGAACCTCAATTTGAAGGTATCTTCAGAAAATGTTGGGATATTTCTCTTTTTTTAGCAAAAGAAACTTGCAATTGAACTTGAAGTTAGAGTTAAAGGTTTAAATCATGAACAGGTTATCATATGTTTGGCCCATGAAATCCTTCTTCTAGTTTTTATTTCAAGGATCTAGGAATTATTCAAATTTTCTTGAAAAGTCACCAAACATCATATTAATGTTTATCAACTCAATAATACAACCTGATTAATTAGATAAATATCTGGTCGAGGCATGTTTACAAACTTCTATTTAAATCACGAAAAATATCCTAACCTATCAAAATTCTAGGATTTACAAAATGAGATCACTTTCTTATTAACCTGGAGCAAAAGTTTGCTTGATCAAAATCTATGAAAATTCCAAAACTATTTTAACCATGGATTTGCCAATATCAAGGAGAATGAATAGGCTATCTTCGTCATGATGTTAAAATTTTCTTCTGATGGATGATCACTATTCTGAACTTCTTTGAATGAGATAAAGAAATGAATTTAAAGTCATAAATGGGGTGGCACTGGTAAAATTTATCTTGAAGAGCTTGATATCATGGTAAAGGTTTATCAAGGTCAAATTGAGGTAAGTGTTCCTTCAATGGGAATTCCTTCAAAGGCAAATAATTAAGATCCTTTTAAATCTTCCAATATGACGGCCTGACAGGTGTTAAAATAGTGCCAGTAAACACTAAGTTTCAAAGGGTTGGTTTAAAAGACTTTTAGTAAGCATCAATTCTCAAGGTTAGGTGCAAAAGTTCTAAAAGGTTATTTTAAGAGGAATCAATGCCAAGGCATTTAACTCAACCTTCTGTTGAGGTCATAAAATTTCATGGTTTGGGATCATTTTCGAATTAACATGAAGGTTCTCATTGGTGACTATTTGTTGATTTGGGAACAATTCCAAGGCCTCTAAGCTTGTTTTATCATATTATTAAAGACTCAAAAATCATTCAAAGAGATGGATTTTTGAAGAGTTTCCTAAGAATTGCCTAATAACTCAAATAGCCATGTTTGATCGAAATCGATTTTGTTAGGTACGTAATGTAGGCCATGACTTTCGATTTAGGAAGAAAAAGATAAATAAGCCAAAATAAAGTGTTTAAGGATAATTGAATCAAGATCATCTCTTTTTCAAAAGGAGAAGATTTTAGCATGTCTTTAAAGATGAACAATTTTTCATTTCTTTATCTACTTTTACTTTCTTGATTCTTCATTACTTTTTTTTCTTCTTTATCTTTCTTTAAAACTTTTTCATTTTTCATTTTGAAAGAACTTGATGTTTTCTTCATTCTTTAGTTTGAATATTTAAACTTGAAATTTAAAACTTTTTTCTATCCTTAAATTTTACTTTGTGGCATCTAACTTATTCTTCTTGTAACTTTAAAATGGAATTTGCCCCTTTTGATCTTGAAGCTTTGCGTCACTTACCCCCCTAGTCTGGTGGGTGATCCTTGATTAGGGTTCAAAAAAATAAATTATCAGGCTTAAAGGGGACTGCAAAAGGAATAATTTTCTATATTTGAGAAAGGATATGAAAGAAGGCCATTTTTTATTTCAAACAAAGCCATTTGAACTAATAAGCATTTTGCTAGTAAAAGGGATAACCTCTTTCTGAAATCATTTTGAATATCTCAATAACATGATGTTGCACTCAATTTTTAAATGCTTAAGGCATGCCCCTTAACATTATCAGCTTCATAACCACCAACAAATTTTTAATTTTGAACTTTTAGGAAAGAAAATCTGATTAGCATGGAAAGCATCTTGGATTTCATATTTCATATATCAAGCATTAGTTTGCAATGGTTTTGTTTAAAGGAAAAGTATATTTGCTTTCATTCTTCTTGACTCAAGGATCTAGAAGAGTGTCAAAAATGCCATAGCAAAATGTTATCCAACCGAAGGATATCTCCAAATTACTATCATTACTTTAACACATGTCTAACTATTGATATCTGAATCTTTTAAGAGCATAATCTATTTGTAAGTCCTTCAAGGAATCCATAGACAAGAACATTTAGATGTGGAGGGTCTCAAGTGGTGAAAGGTCTATAGTTGAATGCCTGGGGTAATTACATATGTAGAGGTAAAAAACCTTTCTGAGAGAGTTCAAACTAAAGGTGATCATCTACCGAAGAAAACTTTTTCCAAAATATTCTTATTATCCTAGTTACTGGAAACCATTATTAACAAAATTCATGGTCCATTACAAAATGCACAATATTTACAAACTAAAATTCATTTCAAAATTTACAATTTCCATAAGAAATATACAAAATTTTAAAGTTAAGATAGGAATTGCCCCTGATTGGCTTACTACCATAAGGTTGATGACCCTTAAACCAATTAATCATCCTTGATAGGTATCCATCAATTTTAAATTTTATCTAGATTAGTATCCCTAGGGCTGAATTGTAAATTAGCTAGTGAAACATCAAAAGGTGTATTAAACTCTAAGTTTTCAAGCTTGAAAATGCCACAAGATGAGTAGTTATTTCTTGTCATCTCAATCATGCCATGAGCACAGCTATTATATGAGACTTGATTCTTTACTAGATTCTTTAACAAAAAAGATGAATTTGAAAACTCATTACATGGCAAAGAATCATCCAAGTAATTCAAGTTGGAATTTACAATAGCCTGTGATCTCCTACCGACCATGCTGATACTCCAAAATATCTTTACATTGAACAACATGCATTAGTTGATGGAATCCTTAGACAAAAAGTGTTGTATCCTGACGCTCAAATTATACCACCTTGGGTAGGGAGTTTTCCATGTTTTTTTGGAATGGTAGAGATCATCTAATTCTATTGAGGTTGTTGAATAATGAAAAGCTGGGATTGAAGACACTGTCCAAATGGATTCCCTTATTTTCTTGACATCTTATGATGCTAGCTTTCATTGCCTGTGAATGATTTATTATTCCACATAAGTTACCTGTTGCCCCTTAATCAATAAGAATATTTATTGTGGGATTGGCTCCCCAAAGATTATGTACTTTGACGTGGTTTCCTTCCATCTTGCACTCCTCCAAATCCCCGACAGAAATGTTAGTTGATGAAAATTGAGTACTTCGAGGTAATTTTTGTTCAATTGATACTTCCTGAATCCTCGACAGAAGTATTGGTATGATACGAGACTATTTGTAATACTAACAATTTTTTAGTTATGGTATTGCTTTTATAAGACCTTTCATTCTTGTTAAAGTCAAAGACCCCATTTTGTTTTTATGCAACCATTTTTACACCTGCCTCTTATGAAAGGGAACCAATATTAGTGTCCATTGACTATATATCTTAAATGTTAAAGAATTATCTTTAAGCTTGTACTTTCCCGAATCCCTGACAGAAGTATAAATAATATTTTATGGGGTGCAAATTCTAAGAAACTTCATTGAGCTTAAGTTTATAATGTCTTACATTTCATGATTCGTGTTGCTTCACCTTAAAAAATGGAAAAGGAACTTAAATCAGTATGCATGAATACATATATCTTATCAACATTTATCTTTGTTATTATCCATGTATGTATGTCAATAAATGGAAAAAAATGTATGAATGAACAAATATATAAATGAATGAATGAGACATGAATCAATAGACATAAAGATTATTGTAGAAGCAAGAATCTGAGGAATTTGAGTCAAGATTCAACAGCATTGTGCCACTTCCCAAAATTCTCTACCTTATCCACTTGTTGTGGTCATAAATAGTCATATTTGCAAAATTCAAAAGCAAAGCAACAAAAAGAATTGCTCTTGCAAATATTACATTTTTCAAACTTTGTTGTGCTTCTAAGGGATTTTTGAGAACCCTAATCATTCATATTTTTAACCTTATATTCACAAAATCCAGTAAGAAGCCCAAAAAGTCATCTTTGCAATCATTTGATATCCCCTATATTCTAATACTTCCAATGTGATCTTTTTTCTTTCATGTAAACCCTCAACCATATTTATCATTCTATTAAGTAGATTTTCCATTCCACAGACATTATGGTTGAACTCTTCTTAGTTGAACATGAACGTATTGACTTGTGCCTTTGAATTGCCACCCATTTCTTGATTCTTGAAATACAACAAAAGAAACGAATTAATACATTATGGAAATTATGAATGCATGAACATATAAGAATGTGAACTTTGTAGGTGCATGAATGAATTTACAAGTTTCCATGGGATATATATAAATGTGATCCCAAGGCAAAAAAAGTCTTTCGTAATATAACAAATTAATAAAAGTAAAATATATCATAATAACACAACATATAATTAATAACATAAAGAAAATCAAATCATAATAGTAAAGAGTTAGAAGCGTTCCCCCATGTGTACCTAATTTGGTATCCTCTAGAATTAGGTATGGCTCTAACTAGGTAAGTCTCCGATAGCTCATTACATGAGGCTTGGGTTAGACATCTAAATAGGTTCTCAAATTGTTCCTCGAGTCCAGAAAGAACTGACGAGATACCCTAATCCTTATGCATCTCGGGTTTATGTCAGAAAGGGTTAAATTCTAGTGAGAGTATCTTTCATGCCCATAATGAGGCTAACACCTCAGATAGGCTTAGGAATTTACACCCGGTAGGCTTTTTACTGGCCCAGACAGAGGCTAACACCTTAGAAGGTAGAGCTACTTTGCCCTTTACTAAAATATTGGGTACCTATGCCCCCTCTATATACCATGGCAAAGAATCCAATGCATATGCATGTGCACAATGTTTGTGGAGGAATAACTTACCATTTAGGACTCGACAATTTCAAAAACAATAAAAAACATGTCCTACATTCCCTCCAGAAATAATGCTACAAAAGAAATGAAAAGGTTAGTGAGAAAAAATACAATAAAAATTTGTTTTGAAAATATCAAGAATTATAGTTAAATACCAATTGAAACCGAATTAATCAAAATTTAGTTAACATGTAATTAATTTTAGGCCTAACTCTCTAACTTATCCCCAGTGAAGTCGATAAGCTATTGCAACATGGCATGAATATTAATCCAGATTAGCCCGACTTAAAATGGAAAATGTATCCATTGTTTCTATATAAATATCTATATCTATAATTATTTTCTTTTATTTGGGGTCCATATCATTATTGTTCTTATTATTATTATTTTATGTCTAGGAACTGAGTTGTCAAGATAAATCGCTCACTCGACTTGTCTAAATAGTCATTATGAAAGAACATTTATTTTGGAGTCATAACTAATCTTATTTTAGCGAGGTGAGGTTGGATACTTGTCGGAGTTTATATTTTTTAGGGTTATGAAACTCATGAAAACAAACTCCAAGGTCTACACTCATACCAGAGATCGCTTAAAAGGGTCCAGAAGTCTGTTAAAATCACAAGTAAGGATTGACCTTCTCGTAATGCCCAATAATCGGTCCTATTAATCGCGTGTTAACTTAAATTTTGATTTTTATTCAATGTCAACATTTGATATTTAATTATAATTCCCATAATATTTTACTAAAGAAATTTATTATTCCATGAAAGTCAGATTTTTATGTTTTTGGAAATCAAAATTTCTTCCATACCTTCTCGGAGAACCAAGAGACCATGAAGATTTTTATCATTCTCTATTGTCCCCCGCTGGAGAACCTGTGGAATACGAAAGATTTTATTTTTTGTAAAAATTGAAAAATCTCGACTT
Source organism: Adansonia madagascariensis (assembly GCA_038381835.1). Lineage (NCBI taxonomy): Eukaryota > Viridiplantae > Streptophyta > Magnoliopsida > Malvales > Malvaceae > Adansonia > Adansonia madagascariensis. The sequence goes on from JBBYHL010244256.1 coordinate 11,367, forward strand.
TCATTTTGAAAAGGGTATCTCGTTATTAAAATAATCCATACAATCCCTTGCATATTCTAGTAGGAATCCTACATATTAATTTAATTATGAGACATTACCTTATTTATAAAAATAGTTTTATTATAAAAAAATACGGACTTTATGACCTAGAAATGACCTAATATGTTGAACATATTCTTAATGTGCGCTTTCGGCGTGAAAGTATCATAGTACTCATATAGGATATGGTTCTAATGCAAATTATGAAAATACCCTTAAGGTATTCCTTTGACATAAAAGATCCCAGTAACTCCTAGAGGACTTCAAAATGCTTGAAAAAGGGTGAACCTATCCTAAATATGCATTTTTGGCATAAAAGCATCCTAATGCATATCTAAGACTAGACTCAAAGAAAAATTACAAAAATACCCTTAGAGTATACCTTTGACATGAAAGAATTTCGGTAACCCTAACTAATCTTAAAATGATCTAGGAAGGCTAAACTAATCCTAAAAATTCACCTTCGGCATAAAAGTTCTTAGTGAAAAAATTACCAAAATGCCCCTAGGGTATTCCTTCGACGTGAACGTATTCTGATAACCCTAATGGACCTTAGAATGACCTTAGAAGGCTAAATCAATTCTAGAATATTCACCTTTGGCATAAAAGCATCCCGATAAGCAAAATTGCCAAAATGCCCTTAGGGATACCTTTGACGTAAAAGTATCTCGATAACCTTAATGTACCTTAACATGACCTTGGAAGGCTAAACCAATCTTAAATATTCACTTTTGGCGTAAAAGCATCTCGGTTAGCAAAATTATCGAAATGCCACCTTCAATGTGAAAATACTATAGTAACCCTAATGGACCTTAAAATGACTTTGGAAGGCTAAACCAATCCTAAATATTCATATTTGGCATAAATGCATCTCAGTGAACAAATTACCAAAATGCCCCTAAGGTATACCTTCAATATGAAAATATTTCAATAACCTTAACGGACACTAAAATGATGAGAAATGGATGAATTTACACTAACTAGGGAAACAAAAGTTCAAATTTTGGCTTAAAATGCAAAAATTATAATTAAGCCCCTAGAAATTTTTTAAAAATTTTATTTCGTACTCGATGGAAAATTGAGAGAATACAAAAAGTTTTGAAAGTTTCCATGCCCCTACAGAAGGCCATAGGAATAATAGAAAATTTTAAAGGTGACAAAATGACCATTTTGCCCCCTAAATTCCAAAGTTTGCAATTTAGCCCTTACACTTTTCTAAATTATCATTTTAGTTTCTACATAATAAAATAACCTAAAAATTATAAAACTCATATGACATTACGCATGAAAATATAGCCAATATACCAACAAGCATTCTGCCAAACACCTTGGCCTAAAAAAAATTCTCCACCATTTACAAAATGACCCCTAAACTTTGTAAAATTTCATTTTGACCTTTACATAAAAAACATAATAAATCACCATAAAATATGATTAATCATGAAAAAACCAGCATGTAAATTATGGAAAACATTCCTGAAGTGTGAAAAATGACCCCTGAAGTATGAAAAATACCTAAAACATGTTTAGAAACACATGAATCAATTTTTTTCATGGCTTATGAAACTTTTGACCAAGCCCAAGAAATAGTTTAAAAAAATTTTTACACATTTTGAAATTTAGTACTTATGTTTATCAATACTGCAAAATAACCCTAAAAAAATATGAAAAGAACATATCGTTATCACAATATAGGCTCAAAATCATCATTAAAACAACCTACCATATTTAGCCAAACCAAGAAACATAAAATCTAACCATGTTTTGATATATAAAATAATGAAAACAAACATAAATAATTACTACCAAGCTTAAATAAAAATAAAATCACAAAAGTAAATATGCAAAAGTATTCAACAACATATTATCATACAAACTTCAAGAAAAGAACAACATAAACACACCTATACAACAAAATCAAAATCACAACAACAACAACAACAACAAAAATATATAAAAAAATCCAGGCACAACTAATAAAAAATAAAGAATAACAACAAATATATAAAAAATAGATCACCGTCAAATAGATCACTGTCAACATGTTTAGCCTATTTAGTATGTTTTTTGACTCACAAAAATGAAGAAAAATGATGGAAATAAGCAAAAATTACAAGATTTCTATACGAAGCTACCTTGAAAGGCTTGAACACCTAAAAATTCATGAGAAATTTTAAGAAAAATTGCTAAATTTTATCATGGAAATCCTTAGCAATTTAAGAAATATTTTCCCATGGTTTTTCAAGATGGAAGGGATGGCAAGAAGGTATTTAAACCTTCTTGGTTGTTGGCCTTTTATCTATTTCTTTCTTTCTTCCATTTTTTTATTTTTTATTTAAGTAATAATTAGTTTTCTTAATTGATTTGATTTTAGATTAAAAGTGATTTGATATAAATTTATTTTTTTTATCATTTTGTGGCTTTGTGTCATCCATGACATCATCCATTTTTACAGATTTTATGAGATATTTGTAATATCTATTAAATTATACCGTAAAAATTAATTAGAAAGACTAAATTATAAAATTTAAAAATTATGTATTTGAAATAAAATTTCATATGATTAATTTAATGTATCCTAATAATAAAAATAATTTTTATTTATAGCAAAAAATTTAAAACACCGAACTTGTAAAAATTTACTACAAAAGCTCTTGTTGGGAAAAATTGTTTTATGTAAAAAATACAAAACTTATAAAATAAATTTAATTTTTCAAAAATAATTTAATATGATTTAAATAATAATATTTGAAGAATTTTAAAAATTATAAACTTAGAAAAATCTTATTGAAAAAATTTACAAGTAGAAAACTCCGTATTTCGATAACAAAAAAATTCTAAAACTCATAAAATAAATTTAATTTCTTAAAACTAATTTAATATGGATTAAATAATAATATTTAAAGAAATTTAAAAATTAAAACTCAAAAAATCTCACAGAAAAAATTTTCAGGGTATAAAGCCTATATTTCGGTAATAAAAAAATTTTAAAACTCATATAATAAATTAAATTTTTTAAAACTGATTTAATACGGATTAAATAATAATATATAAAGAATTTTAAAAATTATAAATGAAGAAAAATCTTTCCAAAAAATTACGAAGTAAAAAATTTCGTATTTTGGAAACAGAAGAATTTCAAAAGAAAAATGCAAAACTGATAAAATAAAAAAAATTTCCTAAACTGATTTAGTATGAGTTAAACAATAATATTTAAAGAATTTTAAAATTATAAACTAAGAAAAATCTTACCAAAAAAAAATTTACAGAGTAGACAACTTTGTATTTTGGAAACGAGAACAAAATGTAAAACTTATAAAATAAAATAAAATTAAAAAATGATTTAAAGATAATTAAATGCAAATTTTTAAATAATTTTAAAGTTGAAAACTTGAGAAAATTCTACCATAAAATTTTATAAATAAAGAAAAGCTAGTATTTTAGAATCGAGAAAATTTTAAAGAATACATTAAAACTTATATAAAATGAATTAAATAAAATATATCATCCTAGATATTAATTTACAAAATGGTAAATATGAGAATCCAGAATCCGAAATAATTTTTTTAGGAAAAATTTTACAAGTATAATACTTGCAATACTATAAAAAATTCAAAATTAGTAAGAAAATGGACAACGTGACTCCTTGTGGTATAAAATGCCAATATGAATTTGTGCTTGAATATTTCTTATTTTTCGGAGTACATATTGGCAGAAATACTATCAGGTATCAGTACAATTGTACGATAGTCAACTTCCCAAGTTTAATGAAAAATTCACTAAAAATTCTGTAAATGGGAATTTGATCGCGATATAGTTCACAGAAACAAATTTTCAAAACTTTGACAAGGAAACATAAAAAATAATTTTTCTCTTAAATATTCATCTTATATATCCGAAATTAGAGATCAAAGTATGATTCTTTTTTTATCACGTGAACTTGTGGCCATTTAACTATGAATAAAAAGGTTTTGAGAATGTATTATTCATCTTAAAAAAGATCATTCCCAATGAGGGTTGTCGTTAAGTTCTCAATCTCGGATATTCAAGATTATTATAAAAAAAAGACCAAACGAAACTAGGTGTCTACAGTGATGTCTGCTTTCATTTCTTATCTGTGATGTTTGAATGCTTCGATTTTGGGAGTAATTTCTAAAATATAGAGAAATGCCAAAATCTTTATTATTATTGTTCATTATTTCTTAACAAGTGATTAACTAAAAAAATTCATAATAAGTGGTTAGCTTGTTCATAATTCTTGCTTGATTTTTGTAATTTTTTGTTTTCTGTGGATGATGAAGTTATTTTTCAAGTATAGACCATTATTTTATGGTTTCAATTCTTGATTGCATTTTTTATGATATTTAATGCAATATACTATATTAGCATTGTTTTATATTAAACATGATAGGATCGAAAACATGTTTGGGACCACAATTTGAATCCTTACATCCATACCTTACAAGCAATGGGGTATAGAAATAAACTCATTCACCTATTGGTATCAACTCTCACTGAGTAATGATGATAATTTGTCATCAAAATATATATAAGCTTTTACTATCCTGATTTATGTTAGTGTAAGCCCTGTAAGCCAATCATGTCAGCTTGTAATATACTAGTTACTAGTAATTTCATGTAACATATGCTATATTTGATTAATATAATATGATGTATTTCTTTACCCATAGGATTAATACATTAATAGTTATTTATATCTTCTATAGATAAAGCCCGTGAAGCACATTGGCTTTGCAAGTGAATTGTAAAGAGTTACAATTGTGAGATCCTTATGCATCAAAGTCCTATTTCTAAAAATATTCCTTGTCATCGTATTGTCAAGACAGGGAATTAACAATGCACAAAGGCTAGTATATGTTAAGCCTTCATACATATGATGCATGCAACCAATCTTATACGTCAAAGTATAAAGATAGTTAGGGATAACATATGGGTGCTTGTTATGAGAACAAGTTCACTGAACATGACCCGCTATGAGTGTTCCATTTACTCTTATGTATCAGTAGGATAAATGTCTTTAGACTAAGCACCTTGTATGTGAATTATCATCACACTTAAAGATCATCATGAGTGGGTTTACAATGGATAGATACCAAAATAATGGTGGTTTTAGGAATGATATGAAACATACTGAAGGTGAATGAGTAGTCTAGAGAGGATTCATTGCTCCAACTGATATAAGGGGACATATCCTAGTTGTTCCTAGCTCATGTTAACTCAAAGACCTTAGCCAAGGCAATATTGATTATGGAGTTAACACAAAAGGTTTGCATCTTAATATGGAAGAGGTCAAGAATAGACATTGCACCAAGGATTTGCCTATTCTGACTTATATGATAAAAAGATTGAATTACACTAAGATACTATACGCTAAAGGGCTTGTTAAAACCACTCTTCCTGTACATCAAGTGGCCATGATGCATTGCTAGATGTCAATCTAGGTCTGCAAATAAAAAATATTCTTAATCGAGTAAATTTATATTAGGCCTAATGTGTCAACACAAATAAGGGTGATTCTATAAAATTAAAATAAGACAGGGATTAAATTGCCACAAGAGTATAAGTTAATTAGAAGTTTTTAAATTGTTTAAAAATATAGTGCATAAGTGCAAATAAAGAAAAGCTGAAAACACTCCAATGTTAGGTAATTAAACCCTAGTTTATGCCACCCCTAGCCAACTGAAAAACCCTAAGGTGTCAATTTATCTTCCCTAAGGTGATTTGTGGCAACCTAAGGATTTGCACCATCTTTTTATAAACTTCATAAAGAAATTATTTTTTCTATTATTCATGTTTTTAGTATGTTGAATAATTGTTTATGGAAGGTTTTCAAGACCTAATATGCTAGTATGAATCCTGATAGAAAAAAGTCTATCCCTTATGAAAGTTTCCAAGTCACCTGTTTGGATTACTATTAAAGGCTAAACATTTGGATAGCTTTGGTCTGCGACAACTAGGCTTGGTGTAAAATATCACAACAGAGTCTGTATTAATTTGAGAAAAATGAACTTTTTTGAATGAGGTATGAAAAATCAAATCTCTATTCTTCTTGTTGATTGTAGATCGATCAAAGTGTTTTTAGGTTAGATCCATGGATGTTGTTTAGTTAGTTCTGCTACTTTATTATGATTTTAGGTTTTAATAAATTTTTACTTAAATCATTTCACCAAATCAAAACATTCAGATTTAGATGCCTAGGATAATATCCTTCGAGTGGTGTTTTAGCCTTATTGGCCTTGATCGATCATGGTCTTATTGTTATCGATAATAAGGATGATTTTTTTGTTCTGCTTTCTTTATGGTTTACAATTTGGTGTGATTTTTTTTTTTGAAAAATTTCACACAAAAACAGCATATTAATTAGATATTTTTAATCATACATAATTGTTAAAAATTATTATATGTCAATTAAAACTAATTGGCGATGTTTAATGCTATTTGTGCAGAAATCCTTGCAGCTTGGTATCTATAGTGATCTGAAAAATCCAAAATTTTGATGCTAGTTGGCTGTGACTTTTCTTGAATTTTCAACCTTGAAAAGTTCATGAAATGTTCATGTTACTTGCCAGAAAAATTTGAGAACAAGTTTGGTTCGAAAAGACCTCAAATTCAAGCCATTTAGGGCGCTTAATGTGCAGATATTATAATGATGTAATCGACCAACCTCTTGCAACCTTCTTTGCAATGTTAATAGTAGCATTGGATGCTACAAATTTCCAACATGCAATTAGAGGTTCAGTGGGATTGAAACATTGGTGGTTAGGCGGTATTATGATACTCAAAGAAACTGCTATAAATACTGCAACCTAAAAAGGACTAGGAGTCTTGTTTTGTGCCAACTTCCTAGGTTTTAATAATTTAATTCTTATTAGGATTATCTTTGAGGCTTGGTATGATCAGCCAAGAAAAGATAAAATTAAAATAATTAAAAAAATAATTTAGCTAAAAGTTAGCTATAGTGGCACAAAAAGGAGGAATTATCTCACTAGAATATTTCTTCAATTAAAACTACAATTTTATCACCACAACCAAAATTATCCAATCTAGATAATGTCTTAAAATGTTTAAGACAACATTGGATAATGTCTTAATTTAATTGGTTAATCCTTATTAGATTAGGTTTTGTCCTAATAAAACTAGGATAAAGATTAACCTTGCAAGAAAAATATTTTTTAATTAAATTAAGATAAAATTAAAAAAAATACCAAAAGGATAATTTGCGAGTAAGACATTTATTTAAATATGTTTATAATTATTGTGGATCTATGGGATGATTATCGACTTAGACTTGTGTATGGTTAGTTCTTTATGGTTATTTAATATTTTATTAAATAGCGTTTATGTACCCTACGTTAACTTTATTTTCTTAGAGTTGTAAAATTTTTTCCCATCTAGTTTCCCTCCAATGTAACTTGGGGTTTCTCATATTACCATTGTAATTAGACTATAGAGAAGTGTAAAACTATGATTACTTAGGAAATATTTTGCAACTTGAACATAGAGATGCAAAGGCACCATGGAGCTCGGGAGATTATAAGAAGATTTATGAAGATCCTATATGTAATCACCTAGGAATTAACCAAGTAATCTCCTTCTTGGTTTAAGGAGATTACGTTGGTAAAGTTCATAATCATCTACGTAGAAAGCATGATAGTACATTTATTTTATATGATAATTTTAAAATGCTATGCATGCTAAGTAAAGATGAGACCATAAATACAAAGAACAAATGAAATCTCTTGCTCAATATTGAGTCACATGCTATGCTTGGTGAAGGCATCTTCCATATACATAACAAGATACCCGAGTTTTGACCCTTGAGATTTGTTAAGCTAACACAAGGTCTCAGCCGTCTAAATTGCTTTAGTTATGAATGATGGGTTTTACTAACTAATGTTATGTTTTTAGGATGTGTACAACTTGACCGCATAGCAATGGTTAGGCAAAATGTATATGATACATTTGGGCAAAGAGGTGCCACCTAATTGACCTGGGAGTTGCATAGAGATGCAAGCAAGCTACGTTGCCACCTAATTGGGCTTTTTGTGACTTGTTGAGTTATCTCAAGGTTACAACATGTTGAAAAGGATCCCAACCCACTAGAAATACCTTAAAAGATTATTGTATAATAGAGAAGGCTATTATTACGAAAAAGATTTAATCCCAATTCCTTATTAATGGAAAACATGAAAACTAATTAATATTTATTTCATACTGGTTGTTGATAACAGTAATTATGATAACTTTATTGCGAGGCATAATTGATGCCATATGTCTAAAATGTTTGGCCTAGTATGTAAAATTAAGAAATATTCTCAACAAAAGGATGTAGTTGACTATCACATGATTGAGTTGAATTATCATACTGTTGATTTGCATACCATGATCATTGATTTAGGGTGTGCATCATACTTATGTCATGACATAAGTTTGTTAAAGAACAATAGCTAGTTGGGCTTTCATAAGGTAATTCTAAGAATGGGCAATGGAGCAAAAGTTATGGACGTTGCCATTGGAACCTATACCTTATCATCACTTTCATGCATTACTTTTAAACTAAAAGAATATCTTTATGTTCCTACATTGACTAGAAATATCATTTCATTTTCATGCCTCACTAAAAGGGTTGATTTCAAGTTGAAAATGAAGAGCAACAGTTGCTTGATCATTTTAAATGAAATGGTCTATGGATTAGCAATGTTACAAAATGGGCTATTTGTACTTGATCTAGACATGCCTTTAGTCAACATAAATGTGAAGAAAGTAAAGAAGAATAATCCAACAAAGACCTATATCTAGCATTGTAGGCTTGGACATGTTAATGAGAACATGTAAATGTTGTCACCTTGGCAAGATGACTAAAATTCCCTTCACTAAGAAAGTTGAAATGGCTAGTAACTTATTGGGCCTAGTACATACAAATGTATGTAGACGAATGAACATAATGAGTGGAAATGGGTATTCATACTTCATTACCTTTACTAATGATTATTCTAGGTATGCGTATGTGTACTTAATGAAGTACAAGTCTGAAGCTTTCAAAAAGATCTAAGAGTTATGGGCTGATGTATAGAATTAAACTGGCAAAAGAATTTTGACTTTTAGTTTTGATCAAGGAGGAGAATACTTAAGTCAAGAATTCTTAGTCATTTGACAAAAAATGGCAATCTGTCACAGTGGACTCCACCTAAAACTCCACAACACATTGAAGTGTCTGAAAAGAGAAATCAAACCTTGTTGAACATAGTTTGTTTCATGATATCTACGGTAAACCTTTTGATATCCTTTTAGGGATATGCTTTAGAAACTATTATATACCTTCTGAATAGGGTTATAACCAAATTTATGGATAAGATGCCATATGAGATATGGCATGGTAAAAGATTATATTTGTCTCATCTTAAGATTTGGTGTTGGCCTACTTATGTGAAGTGAACAGTGTCTGGTAAGCCTAAAGCTAGGTCAAATAAATGTAAATATATGGGATATCCTAAGGAAACTTATAGATATTATTTTTACAACCTAACTGAACAAAAGGTAATTATTTTTAAACATGATGTTTTCTTAAAGAAAGAGTTTCTTCTAAAAAAGGTCAATAGGAGTAAGATTGATGTTGAAAAAGTTCAAGAACCATAAAATAAACATTCCTATGAAACCAAAATTAAGGGTGAAACATCATATGTTCAACCAAAACTCAAAAAGCACAAGAACTTTAATGACTTGTAGAATCAAGCAAACTTCTGAGAGACATGAATTTCTCATGGATAGAAAAGACTTACCGAATAATTAAACCTACTACTTATAAAAAGCAATGTTTATGATTTTAAATATGGCTTAATGCCATAAAGCCTGAGATGGACACCATAGATTTTAACCTAGTATGGATTTTAGTTGACCTATCTGAAGGGATAAAGCCCATTGGGTGCAAATGGATTTTTAAGAGAAAGACTAATGTAGATGGCAATGTGCAAACGTATAAGGCCAGACTAGTAGCAAAACATTATAATCAAGTTAAAGGCATTAATTATGAATATACCTTTTCACCAGTTACCATAGTACAATCCGTTCGAATATTGCTTGCTATAGTCGCATACTACGATTATCAGATATAGCAAATGGATGTAAAAATAGCATTCTTTAATGGGAATCTACAAGATGAGATGTATATGACATAGCCCAAAGGTCTTATATCCAAGTTAAATCCAAATTAGGTATGTAAGCTAAAGAGATCCATTTATGGACTAAGAAAGCTTCGTAGAGTTGAAACATCAGATTTGATAAAGCAATTAAACAATTTGGCTACAAAAATAATTCTGATGATCCATGCATTTATAAAAAGATAATGAGCAGGTAATTATTTTTTTGATGCTATATGTTGACAACATATTGCTTATAAGAAATGACGTGCCTATACTACAAACTATTAAGGTCTAGCTATTCAGACAATCCTCTATGAAGGATCTGGGAGAAGCAGCATTTATTCTGGGAATTAAGATGATGATCAAATCCTTTGCATAAAATTCATGTTCCTAAAAATGTTCCTAGTCATCATGTTGTTAAGATTGAGCATTGACAATGATAAAGGCTAGCATGTGCTAAGCCTCTATGCATTGAATGCATGCAACTCTTTGATATAGAAATTAAAGTATATAGGATACTTTAGGATAGCATGTGGATGCTTATTTAATGGAAACAAGTTCATTGGACATGGCCCATATGAGAAATCCATTTCGTATTAGTCACTCAAGTGTCTACGAAATATGCTCTCATGTGCCATTTGTGTAACTAGTTTTCAAACTTGTGATACTAGGTTATCTTGCGTGTAGAGTATCATACTTAGAGATCATTGCAAATGGGTTCATAATAGATGCATACTAAATAAAGGTGGTTTTGGGTATGGTATGAAACATACTGAAGATGAATGAGTGATCCAAAAAGGATTCACCACTTCGAGTGACATTGGAGACATATCTCAGATGATCTTAACTATAGTTAATCAAATTAAAGTCTTTGGCCAGTGCAGAATGAATTATGAAGAAATGTTCCTTGTAGATTAATGATCGTTAACCTTAAGTTGCAAGATCTAACATGCATTGAAGCATAAGTAGACACTATACCATGCTCATGCTTATTCTAGGATAAATGGTGAAAAGACCGTATTACATTGATTGGCTGGTTATTAAAAGGTTCAATAAAGTCACATCTACTCTCCAACATTTTGATGGTCACGATGGGTTGCTAGATTTCACTCTTGATCTATGAATGTGATTAATGAGATTAATTATGTTCATTGCCAACATATTGAGAACCTAATGGATCACACATAATAGAATGATATTGTTGGATTAAAATTGATCTTTGATCAAGTTTGACTTAATTAAATAAAAGATGAGTAAATCGAGGATTAATTTGAAAAGTTCAATTAAGAGTTGATTTAAGGCAAAAATTTAGATTTAGTGAAATCTAAAATTTTGTTTTTTAAGACATAGTGGATAAGATTGTCTTATTCAGATAATGTCTAAATTGAAACGTATTGTATCTAGATGGATAATGTATGAATTAAAACATTATAAGGTGGATACATCTTAGCCGAAATACTTGGATAATCTTATCAAAATATTAATTATTTAGATAATTATTATTAATAACATTACTATTAAATTAAAATTATTTTAATTTAATTTATAAATTTTATTTATATAAAAATTCATAAAAAGATATTTAATTTAGCTTAAAGGTTTCTACTTATTTATCTTGTATTTAATTATATGATAATTCTATGAGATTAATTAGTTAATTTATAAAATAAATTAAAGAGATTAATTTAAATTAAACCTCTAATAGAATCCTAAACTTGCTAAATGATCTATGGTGTACAGTGTTTAAACACATTATGCCTTGGGTGAAACGTATAGTGCTTCTTTTGAGTTCTAGGTTTGGCCACCATAGTGGAAAACATGAATTGGAATCAAAATTAACTTACTTCAGATGAAAAGAGTTTTACCTACACAAGAGAGTTTAATTTTGATTACAAGACTCCTAAAATTTTTTTTAAAAGATTCTGTTATGGCAAGTAGAAGGGATGACTAACTTGAATTGTGATCGAATACACTTATGAAGTGATTAGCTTTTGTGAAAAGCGAAAAAAAAAATTTCTCCTAAAATTCTCTTAATAGCCACCATCCAAGGAAGGTAAAATTCACCTTGATGCCACCATCAAACCCTCTCACGGTGCCATTCTTCCCTCCTCTTTGGTATACTCATAATCCTAAAAGCGTTCTTGGGTTGTGCCAAGGAAGAAACTTTCCATGATCATCTTTTGATTAAGACTCTTTACGTCTTTTGGCTAGCATCGAAGAATTGTTGATATTTGAAAAGGCTCCCATTATCATCTATGTGGATTACTATTAGAGGTAAGACAAATGTATTGCTTTTGACCTCATAGATCTAATCAAACACCAAGTCGCCCACATTTAGGTTTTCACGAATTAGATTTAACTCTAAATTATGATATTTAAGAGCTAGGTAATCCCTTTTACATATGTGTGATTTAATTTTATTAAATTTGATTTTAATTTACTACATGTTTACATCCCTCCTAAAGATCTGCAAAGAAGTCTGGCTACTTTTGTGTTTATTATTTTTGTTGTGTATTGATGTTATTTTGTAAAATTTTAAATGCTATTATGGCATTAGATCGAACTTCACTGGGAATATAAATTCTCATCAAAAACATCAGATGATAAGATAAGGATGGATAAGATTTCATATGCCTCGACAATTTGATCTATCATGTATGCCATGTTATGTATTAGAACAAACATATCATATACTTTAAGTATCAAAAGTAGATACTAAAGCAATCCTAGTGAGGGTCACTGGACAACTATAAGGAATATCCTAAAGTACTTAAAAAGGACTAAGGATATCTTTCTGGTTTATAGAAAGGCTAAGCTCTGAGTTAGCAGCAACACTGATGCTATCTTCTAATTAAATTAGGATTAGTATGAATTGTAAAGTAGTTATGTATTTACATTTAACAAAGCTACAGTTAGTTAGAAAATTCCCAAATGGATGATAACCGTATATTCAATGACTGAAGCTGAATACATCTCCGTGTGTAAGGCCACGAAGAAGGTAGTTTGGATAAAGAATTTTATTACTGAACTTAGTGTGGTTTCAAACATTATTGATCCAATACCTCTTTACTATTATATGGACACATAACGCAAGCTAGGGATCCAAGGTCTCATCATAAATCCAAATGCATGTTAGGCGATATCACGTCATTAAAGATATAATAAAAAGATATGATGTTAATATAGAACAAGTACCTATCGAGGGCATTATAGCTGATTCTTTCACTAAGGTTCTGCCTTAGCAGAAACATGATTGCTATTCTAAAAGTATAGGGCTTAAACATATGGGTGATTGGCTGTAAAACCTGTAAGCTAATCTATTAGCTTATAATATACTAACTATTAGCAATTTCCTGTAACATATATTATATTTGATTAATATAATTTGATTAATATAACATAATGTATTTTTTTATCGATAAGATTAATACATTAATAGTTATTTATACCTTGTGTAGATAAAGCCTATGAAGCACGTTGGCTTTATAAGGGAATTATAAAGAGTTACAATTGTGAGATCCTTATGCATTAAAGTCATGTTTCTATAATTGTTCCTTGTCATCATGTTGTCAAGGTAGGGCATTGACAATGTACAAAGATTGTTATGTTAAGCTTTTATGCATATGATACATGCACAATTTTATAAGTTGAAGTATAAAGATACTTGGAGATGACATATGGATGCTTGTTATGAGAATAAGTTCACTGAGCATGACTCGTTATTAGAGTTCCATTTGGTTTCACTCAATTGTCCATGGAAATACTCTTATGTGTTAGTGGGTTAGAAATTATAAGAGAGAAATGACTCCCAATTGAATAAGAGAATTTGTTATTTTTTGATGCTAAATACAATAGAATGACCCCTATTTATACTAGTTTCATAGAGGGTTATGATTTGTACTCCTAGAAGATAACTCCTAGAGGAGATTATCAATTACAAGATAATTTGATTTTTATACAATTATTTGATTTTTATCCAAGATTATCAGTTACAAAAAGATATTATCTTATGATTTTTATCATTCTCTATTATTTTTTGATCCTTATCATTCTCCCTAGGTTGGACTAGACTCGCCCTCGAGTCAAACTCAGCATCATCCTCAAAGTATGGTGAAAGATCAGCGACATTGAAAGTAGCAGAGACTCCATAAGCACCTGGTAGTTCAACTTTGTACCCATTGTTATTGATTTTCTGCACAACTTTGAATGGACCATCGACTCAAGGTGATAACTTGGAATTTGGTTGGTTTGAAAATCGTTCCTTTCACAAGTGTATCCATACCAAGTCTTCTACTTTGAAAGTCTGTTGTCTCCTCTGCTTGTCACTCTGAGCCTTGAATCTTAAGTTTTGCTTTTGGATTCATTTCTTTAACAATTCTTTAACTTGTTGTTGAACTTCAGCATGTTCTTGGTGACTTATTCTGTAAGCAAGTTTATTAAGACTTACTGCACCTGGGATAAGGTCAATTGCGTGTTGGACATCA
>JBBYHL010244913.1:11643-26025 GCA_038381835.1 Adansonia madagascariensis
AAAAAAAAAATGAATATTTATAAGATGAGTAACTAAATTATCATTTTTCATAATTAAATGACTAAATTAAAAATTATGGATAGATAAATGACTAATCATGTGGTTTAAATAAAAAATGAAATAGAATGCTAAGTTTTTATGTTAACTTTTTATAATGTACATGAAATAAAGTTTTTTTGACATAAATGCTAACATTTATGATGGATAATTTTATTTGTTATTTTTGATGCATTAGAAGAAGATATTATATTTTAATTTAATTTCATATATTATATAGATAAATTCATTGAATTTAATATAACATATTAATTTGACCAATTAATTTTATCTCATTCATTCTCATTCGTTGTTTTTAATATACTATATTTATTTTATCTTATTCACATTCATTGAATTTAAATTTAATACAGTATATTAATTTTAACAATAAATTTTTTCTTATTTTTAATATGGTATATTAATTTTATTTCAATATCATTCACTGAATTTAATATAATATATTAATTTTATTCATTGCTTTTAAATTTTGTTTTAACTCTTTTTAGTATAATTTTGAACAGTTAAATTACTAAAAATATAATATAAAAAATAAATAAAAACTCAATGGTGATAATGAAAACAGCAAATTTTGCAAACAATACAGCTTTTCAAGGATTCAATCTCTTTGTCAAGAATTGAAGAAAATGAAAGAAGAATCTTGAGGGACAAAAATAAAATTAAAGTAAAAGTAAAAGTAAGAAAAAAAAAAAAGGAAAAGGAGAAAAAGAATTTAACTTATTTAAATAAAAAAGTACAAAAAGGGGCAAATTTTTGTACCGTGAAGTGTCAACGCCAATTCCTAACTTTCTTTTTCGCCATTTTTCATTTGATAAAAAAGAAATAAAAGAGAACGAAAACCAGTGAATTTATGTTTTTTTTTTTTAATTGATTTAATCTTTAGAAATATGAGAAAAAAATCATTCCAGTTAAATTAATAATTTCAATTGCAATTTTACTTTTAATCTCTCTCTCTCTCTTCATCTTTCTTATTAGGCAAAACAAAGAAGGAAACAACATTATTTTTCTTTTATTTTCTCTGACATATTTTTTTTTATTTTTTTTCCTACCCAGCAAACATAACGTGAAAGAAAAACAAAATTGGGACTCTCATTTCGTTTCTTCACTTTCTCTAGAAAAAAATGAATAAAAACTTTAACAAAAATCTTTTTTGACAACAATGCATTGAAAATTACCCTTCTCTTTGTCTTTTTTGTGTAAATCAAATTAGTTCCTTCTTGTAGTCGGAGTTTAGTTTAGTTGGTTTATATAGTTAATTAGCATTTAACAAGTATAGAATTCAAATTTTAACATCTGCATCTTTCTCCTATCCCAAGCTACGACCTCTTTTATATAAAAAAAATTAATCCTTTCTTTTTCTTTCCGATACTTAATTCTCCTCTTCTTTTTTCTTTTTGACTTTGGTTTTCAATTTTCAACTTTTGGGCATATATATATATAAAATTAATCATATATATATGATTTTGCAAAAATGGTTTTAGGACATACTTTAAAATTGGCTAATATATTATATATGATAATAATATTGTATTAAATGCAATAATTGATGACTTTATATATCATTTTCAATGCATTAGGAAAAGATATTATTATATGCAATAACTTTAAAAAATTGTTTTTAAGTATATATATATATGTATATATATTTAATTACAACATGAATGGGGTGACCACATCTTGCTTCGGGAATTGGGAATTTGGGATTAGTTCCCCCTTTGGACATTCTCTTTTTCCCTTCTTCAGTTTGATACTTTGTTCCTTTAATATTTAGTCCATCGAATTTTTTGAAAGCAACAATAAAACCAGCCAGCCCACCAACCCTCAACCCTCGAAGGATTGTTTTAGTCGTATTATAGAAGTAGAATTTCCACTTTACTTTATTATTTATTTTTAGATAGGAAAAAAAATTTTAATCCAACTTCTTAAACATGATATATATACATATATATATAATTATCATCTATTTAAATGTTCAACATTATAATTTTTTAAAATTGCTAATAGTTTTATCAGTAGAATATTGAATTTTTAGTACAAGTAATAAAAAATTCTAATCCTTGGTTTCGACTCAGTAAACCATATGGCCAATTTGCTTAAGGTTTGAATAAAACGAATTAATTATTACCGTCGGTTTTTTTAATATTACCCATGACTTTTGAAATTTAGAATTATTCAACTTTAATGTTTCAAATTAAACAACAATAAACATTTTTATATTACATTGCACACGTAATTGAACAAAGATGCTGCTTGTCCTGTACACGGAAGGGGAGGGTAATTCATCTAATTTGATAGACGGGTTTTGAATTGGATCGATTCGGAGTAGGTTTTTCTCATTCAAGTAAGTTGCTTATGTTAGGATTATTTTTTAATAAATTAATTTTATTTAAATTATATAAGTATTAATATATTTAAATAGTAAAATGTGTTTTTCAAATCTTAACCAAACCTTGAATAAGGTATTTTTTTTTTATTTAAACCTGATTTGATTCAATTTAATTCATAAACAAACATATCGAAAATCAAATTTTTTTATGATTAGTTTACGAAGTTTGGTTTTTGTACATTGAAATTAAGAATTCAATACATTACTAATAATTTTACATTACTAATGACCGAAATCAATTTTTTGTCCTACTTTGGGGCCAAGATTTTCTAATTGTCCCCTTAAAAAAAAAAAACTCAAGTTAAAAGTACAATAATGAAGCAATTAAATAAAATTCATAACCTATATCTATACTTTACCCTACCTTTGTCAAAGAAAAGAGAAAAAATTAAAAAATTGATTGCATTGTATAAGAAAATAACAAAACAATAATAATGAAGTTAAAAACAAAACTTTTAATCAAAAGAATTGCCTTAGAGCCCTTCAATTAATTTCTTCTTTTGTATTGCCGGATCATTGTAGGAGATTACTAGGGAAGTGTGAAAAAGTAGAGAGACAAATATATGTAGAGTTAAGACATGGTTCTGAAATGACTAGCCAGCATGCATCAATAAGGGTCAAAGCCTTTGCCAGGTTTGGAGGCACCAGAATTTTGATGACCATTTCTGGTTAAGATTTTCCAAATTTAGACCGGGCTGAGGGACCTAGTTTTGGTCAGATCAGAGGTCATTCCTAAAACTTTTTTTTTTTATATATTTTTTGGATCAACCAGTAATATAAGCCTAAATCACTTAATATTACTATCTGGATCATTTCAACATTAATTCAAGTTTAATTTAATTAATTAATTTGATATATCATAAAGTTGATAGAATTTTTGTATAAAATGAATAAATGATAGAATTTTGAGAAAAATTCAATTAGTTTTCATATTTAAACAAGGCTATAATTAAATAATGAAACATATAATTTGTACAATAATAAAGTGACTGTTTGTTATATATAATAATACAAGTAATGGATGAAACTTTGTTTAAGTTATTATAATGTAATCATGTCCCAATTGCTTGTTTGTACAACAAATCAACCTCAACAATTATTTTTTTAAAAAATAATAATAATAAAAGGAAAACCCTTCCGTCTTACCTATAATGATGTTATGTCTCAACCAACCCGTTCTCCAAAATCAAGTGACACTATTAACATAATAATATATAATATTAATTTTTTTTTCTTTATAATTAAGCCCCCTTACCTTTGTCATCACGACTCTTACACCCACCAACCAAACCCTAGCTTTCCTTTTATTTTATTTTATTTTTTAATGATTTAATCTCCAATTCCATTGGTCGAGTAAGCTGAAACCCCAAAACCATATTTATTTTCCTCATTAATTTTATAAATTTTATATTTTCTTTAATGGCATCCAATCCAGCTTAACGCGTGTGCTATGAGGAACTGATTAGTAAAAAAAAAAAATAACATTTATCAAAACGTTGTCTATTTCTAAGGTGCCAATCTTATCATACTATATTGTTTGTTTATGTTTGAGAACGAGAAATATATTAAAAAAAAAGCATGATATTTTTGGGACACTTTGGTCATACCAAAATCATATAATGTTAGATTACATTTTATATATCGTCTCTTTGGACTATATAAATGATTTGGTATTATCATAATTACTACTGGGTATTATTCAAATATGTATGATTATTTGATTTTGGACCGAGTTTGCTTAAAAAATGATACAAATTATAGATATGGGAGCCTGCATGTTTTTCTATGTCTTAATCATATTTTAAGGAAACAAAAGTTGAGCAATGTGTCATAGTTTTGATATTATATATAACTTGAGATAACTCTTTCACTCTTTACGTTACATAAATGTAAGATATCTGTTGCAATCAACCTGAAAATGGTTTATATATATATATATATATATCTACACTATTTGTTGTTTGATATGATGAAAATTTGATAAAATTTCAACCTTTTGTCATACTAAAAACGATGTATGAAGCACTAAATGTTCATTTACCCACTCATACATTCATTGGTTAATATGAGATTGTATAGATAGAATGATTATAATTATAAGTAAAATAAGCCAATTAAGGTTCCATGGACGAATCTTACTTTTGTTTTTTCAATTTTCACCTTTCCCTTTTTTTAAAATTGACCACGATTATTGATAATATTCAAATAGATCACAGAAAAATTTTATTTAAAAAAAAAAAGAGGAAAAAGAGAAATAAATTAAAAGCATTTAAGTAAAAAAAAAAAAAAAATTGGTAGCGACCAGCGTGCATGGCCCCATATAGGAAAACGACCTGAAAATTATTGACGGCATAGCATTTCGTGACACAAACATGGGAGCTCTCTGATAATATATATGAAGAATGTATATCTCTAAGGTGGTCCTAAATTTCGCATAAGGCCGGCAAAGGGTGGCCGCGGCCACATGGGCGCCGTGGTCCATGCAGATAACATTGGCATTCGAAACATGACATGTGTTGTAAAAAGATAGGTGACAGGCTGTATGTGAAGAGGCATGAGAGAGTGACAATGATTACATACGGCACATTAAATTAATTAAAATATAATACGATACAAAAGAATAATACAAATACGATATGAGCGTTAAATTTTATATAATATATAATATTTTAAATATGATTCTGATATACAAATTATTAGATCAATATACGGTGGATGATTTGCGGCCATGCAAGGTGGGAACTTAAAATTTTGGAGTCTTAAAAGGCTAAACACTAGAAGAGCTCTTTTTGAGCTTTTGGATGGTCCTATATGGGTTGGATTTGTTGCACAACTTGCATAAAAGCTCCACTTCTAACAGTCAATTTCTCATATATTTCTTAACTTTTTTTAATTTTATTTTTGGAATTGCTATAAACTTTTGATATGAAAATGGATCACTAATATTGGCTTGGGATACTGAAAATAACATTTAATATCTCATTCCACATGCCATAACTTTTTTTTTTATTATTTTTAAAAAAGAAAATCAAGGGTAAATATGTTCCATCCCCAAATTAGGGTAAGATCTGTAATTTCATAAAAATCCTGCATTTGAGTTTGATGTCAATGAAGTCTCATTAATAAATGAACTTACTAATTGATCTAACCCTTATCAATACAAACATAATTTTTATATTTTATAAGATACATGTTTGCTATACGAGACATATAATTAACCTCATAGTTAGACCTTCTAAATATTTATCAAACCAAGACATTGCATAATTAAAGGAAAAATTAATCTTCAAAACTTTTTTTTTGGGGGGGGGGGAACTTAACTAGTTTAGCTAATAAAAAGCCTCCTAATAATTGGTAGAGACGGTGAGCATCCTTCTGAAAGGAAGGAATCAAGAATCATGGGTTAATTATTAATAGAAAAATGGCAATAAAATTAAAGATTGTCAAACAAGGGAATTTTATGGAACAAAAGCTTGGAATATTGCTTTCATTTCAAACAAATACAATATTCGATAATACCTTCTGTATATATAAAAAAAGCCTTTAACCATGTGCCCAATTGAATGCTACATTCTAGATATTCCCATCTTGAAAGTGGGGCCTTTAGCAACTTTATTATTATTATTTTTTTATACAAAAAGATCTGAGGAGTGAGGATAAGATCATGATTACAGATTTTAGAATTTTAATTTTAAATTTATTAAATGTGAACTAATTATATGAATTAATTAAATTAAATTTTAAATTCATCTTAACCATCTTTATATAAGCACGTCATATTATATAATATAAGATTTTGTTAATGAGTGAAAATCATCATTAGCCATTAGACAATATCCTAATTTATATGTACCAAGAAAAATATATAGTTACTATATTCTTATAAAAATTAAATTTAAAAATTTTCTTACTTGTAATTGAAAGTTTCTCTAAATATATATATATATATATATTTTTTTTTTTTTTCCTTTTCATGCCAATTTCACTATTTTCTTTCAAAGTTCAACAAGGCATTTTGGGTAAAGTCCAGAACTCCAACCTCAGCGGGCTTTGAATCCAACAGTTTGGGTTTTACAAATCCAGTACGAAGCCTATGCCTGTCAATAGTTGGGCCAAATCAAGCTCCCCACTCATAATTTGAAAGGAACCCGTTATCCTTCAAGCCCGACCCAGCAGCCATTGAAATGAACCCTTAATTTTAGCAAAACCCTGCATAAAATTTTCCATCATGGCGGGAACTATAACGACTTCTTGAAACTTTGTCACCGTCACTTTGTTATCAATAATTTTATGCAAACCAAATTGCATTTTTATCATAGAGAAAAGCCATCAGACAAAACTAGCTTTTCAATCATTACTCAATCTCTAATATTTGATAAAATGGCAGTGTCTTTTAAACGATTCCGTCCTTTGCACACGTGACCAATTCCCCAACAAACTCACTCATTACCTTCACGGAGCTAAACTCATTAACTCAATCCGGCTCGTTCTACGATCCAGTTGTCGTAACTCACTCAACCCTCTTCTCCAGACTCGCCTTCTTGACACTGTCGTTGCTAACGCTCATCGTTCTGCTCCTTCAGCTGACTCTGCTGTTTTTTCTTTGAAAAGCTTAAGCAAGTTCCAAACTTTGAGCATTCCCAGAATAACCTTTTTGCTTTTGCAACTGTTATTGCAAAGTTCAAGCGAAGGGATGAACTCAAAGCCCTGAAAATTTTAACAATATTAGAGTCAGTTTTATGAACTTTTGTTTTGGTATTCGACTGCTGGGAACCTTGAAGAAGTTTTAATACATGGGACCAGCATTGGAGGAAAACCGCCTACCGACAAAGGTTTGTAACATTGTCATGGGACTTCATGCTCAAAAGGGTATGAATTTTGAGGCTGTGGAGGCTTTTTGGGTAATGATTGATCAAGGAGTGATTCCAAATTCGAGGACTTATACGATTTTGATAAAGCATCTTTTAAGGTTATGTGATTCATTATTCAATCTATTCCATCAGCATAGCTGTTTTAACTGATGTAAATCCCTTCCAGCATATATGCTTCAGTATGGATTTATGCAAAGGGAAATTTTGGGCTAAAATCTTAAGTGGATTTTGGAGAAAAATTCCATGACTTGTGATAGGTTATCATCAAGCTGAGAGTTGATCACTGAAACATCATTGATCTTGTGTTTATTCTAAACTATACCTATACATTTGGTTAAGTATACTCCAGCCTGCTTATCTTTTTAAAGATTTAAAAAAGGCAACTAAAGCCGATGCATTTGGCATGATGTTCATTGGAGTTCTAGGCAAAATCCAAAGTTGGAACAACTTATTGTGGTAGACAAAAACAAGAAATTTTATATCATATTTGATAATGTTTTAGATTAAGATGGAAAATATATAGAAAAAGGACAGCAAATGTAGCCATTTCCTATGTGAATTAACTCAACTCATGATCATACAGCCAGCTCCAAATAGAGGGAAAGAGGAACGATAGAGAGGACTATAAATATAACTAGCAAAACCTTAGTAAATAAATAGAAGCCAAAACTAACTCAACCATTCCATGTTCACAGTGCCATCAATAGCTCCCACTAGATATTTGAGACCGGGACATATTGCTTGATGAATCCCATGCCGATGTGGCCAGAATTCTTGATAGAGATTGCAAGATTTTGTCCATGGCTGGGCGACAGGGCGACCAGTTGGATCGTTCTTTAAACAACTATCTATCAATTTGACCTCAAGTATGGCAAGTTCTGAAGGATAATTCTCAACCAGAGTGGAGTCAATCAGGTGCTTCAAACCCTCCTGTCCATCTTTCTCGTCAAGCACATTTCTTAATATGTCTGATAATTCTGTATACTCCTCACCATAGATTGGAGTAGCCTCTTTCCCGGTTATTACTTCCAGCAAGAGAACCCCAAATGCATAAACATCAAACTTTGTGGAAACCAAAGCCATTTTCCAAATACTCAGGTTCCATGTAACCCTTTGTCCCAACAATGTGCCTAGTCAAAGCAAATTGGCCTTCTCGCCCCTCCGTTGACCTTGCTACAGCGAAGCTCGTAATCTTAGCCCTGAAATCACCATCGAGAAGGACATTACTGGTTTTTAAGCCCTTGTGAACATGAGGAGGATTGCTAAAGCTATGGAGGTAGTTAAGTCCCGTGGCTACGTCCAATGCAATCCGAATTCTTTGTCTCCAGCTTAAGTATTTCCTACTGTTGTCGTTGCGAAAGTTCCAGTCGTTCAATGCTCCATTTGTAGCATACTCGTAAACCAGATACCACTGCCCATCATTGAAACAAACTCCCGAAAGGCGAATTAAATTTGAATGGTTTACCAAGTTCAACAGTTCTATCTCCTTTGAAACATCTCCATGTACTTTCTTAATGGCAGCAAAATCACCCTTGATTACACCACTGTAAACTAATCCTTTAATCTGACAGTTGAAGCTGAAGTTATCTGTCGCCAGCTGCAGTTCTTCGAATTTGTACACCTTGAGATTGAGCTATTCTTGAGATACTATCTAAGAAATCCTGTGATTCATCCTCCAACTTTCTCTTGAATGGCTTTTCATGAGCCTTAAAACTTTCTGAGGTAACGATCAAATCAGGTTTCTTCTGGGTTTTACGGAAGAATAGAAAGAAAATAACTGTGCAAACAACCCTGCGAGCACCTCCCCGAAGAACGCCAACTAATATATAAATCCATGTTTTGGTGGAACTTCTAATGTGGGATAGAGGTCGAGGTCGAGGTGGAAGGGGAGGTGGTGGTGGAGAAGGCACTGTGATTTTAGACGGTGGCTCCGGGAGGGGAAGCAAAAGGTGAAGTTAAAAAAAATGACAGGATCAGGAAGCTGATTAGCTTCTAGAGTCCTTTCGGCGTCAGCCCCAAACGTCTCACTAATACCTGAAACGATATTACTTTTCAGCAACTGGGTAGGTCAACAGATACTTGATCCCTACATCAGTTTGGTTCCTCGTGGGACAAGCACATCTAAGAGGAACTGTAATGCTTGATCCAATGGTCAAATTTTCAGTCCGAATACCAGGCTGCTGGTTCTGTATAGCTTGACAGGTTGACAGGGCTTGGAAAGTGTTATTTGCAATCGAAAAATAGCCATCTCCACTCCGAATCCTATAAGTTGTGTTTACCTGATAGTGTTCACCAGAAAATGAGCAGTTGACAGGAACTATCACCAACTGGTTCGTTTCGAACGATGCAGTCCAAGAAACCTCGTTAATCTCAGCAATTTGAGATGGATCAGAAGATAAGAGATTTGCAACGGATGTAACGTTGTTAAACATGGTTGGGATCTGAAAACGAGATAACCTTGGCAACACCTGCTTAAGCCAATACAGGTGTATCCAAGAACAGAATCTGAGGTAGCTGGATTTGTACAATCTGCTGTCTTCAGTCCAACATAAGGCTGCTGAGCTTGAATCAAGCAACAGGAAGAACAGAAAGAGGGGCTAAAAGGAGAAAAGAGAGAGAGGGAGAGAGTACCCATTGAGAATGTCGGTTGTACGCGAGATGTGCTTTTTAGATGGGTGAGTACATTGGCTTTGCCATAATATATCGAACTGAAGAATAGCCTAAGAAGCCCGCAAGTTGAGCGTGTAATAACGAATATAAATATTTAATATAATATATATTTTTTAAATTTTTATATATTTAAATAATTATATTTTATATTTATATTTAAATATATATATATATATATCAAATATGATAAAAAAAATACTTAGAAAAATAGAAGTTGAAGCTAACACTGGCAAATAAGGTATTAAAACGTGGTAGAAGAGGGATATTTGGTTGGTTTGACTGAAACATCCAGGTAACCGCATGCTTTTTTCTGTACCAATTTCCAAGCTGGAAAGCAGTCTTAGATACGTACGATCTAATAAATGTATAATAATGGAGTAAGAAAGTTGACTTTTATCGTGATGCACAAGTTCGAATTTAGATATAATAAATGCTAAATGATGTTATCTCTTTCAAAAATCCATCCAAAGACATCACCATATCCCTCTCTTTTCTTTGCAAACAAACTAATGAAGAGAACTTGATTGTGGTTGCTGCTCGTTGCTCAAATGAGACTGTCAAAAGCCGCCAGAAAAGGCAAATGCAGTAAGGACGTGTCCGACGTCAGGGTTCCGTATAAGACATTCAGAATGATCAGAAAGAATTGAGATTTTCACTCGGCCAATGGCACACTGACATTAATTACGGATTCATAAAAGCTGAGCCATAGCAACCCAGTATCTTGCCTGTGGCGTTTATTTGCATTTATCAAATATTTGAACATGTACTCAATCGTCAATTAATTTTTAATTAAATTAATTTAACCATAATTTATAATTTTTAAAAAAAATAATATTTAATAGACTTAAAATTAAAATTTTGACATGAATTGATATTTATTTTATAAGTCATTTTTATATGAAAAAGAATTAATGCAAGTCCCAAGTCCAATTACCATCCAACAAAGCTACAATGGATTTTATTTAGGGTTGATACATTAATCTATGCTAATATTAAAATATTTTATTGAGTACATGTTAGACGTTAATTGAATCGTCTCCCGATAGGTGAATTTAAAAACAGAAACTTTTAATGTAATCACAAAAAATAAATTAAAAAAATAGGCGATTCTGCCTATGGATTGAAACCAACATTTAATTTGTAAAAAAATTATATGACTTAAAAACATTTTTGGTTTTGGTAAGAAACCGTTGAAATATTGATCGGGTCATGTGAACTCAAGCTCATTTATACATTCATGTGAATGTTACCTAATTTTTTATATGAATTGAATTAGAATTTTTATTTTTAATAAAATTTTACACACACGTACATGAAAATTAATATATTTTTTGTTTTTGTTAATTGCATTATCTTTAAAAAATTAGTTGAAAAAGAAAATATTAAAAGTCAAGTTCCCCCTAACCTTCCTAGAAAAAGAAATTAATTCTACTATGTATATGCTCCTGCAAAACCTATGGGCATTTAAAAGTTGCAATACGAAATTCATAGGGCAATGCTATCATTATCTTCTTGGTGCTGTACTTTTATACATGGCTTTCATCATCATCATAATAATAATAATAATAATAATAATAATAATAATAATAATGTGTCGACACATTTTCTTTATATTCATACATAATTCAAACCTCAATGCTCTCTTTTGTAGAATAAAAAAAAAAACAGATACTAAAAAAAAGTGTGTTTTCAGCAGATTTAACATGATTTATTTGAATAAAATGTTGGAAATTATATTAATTATTTCTACAGTAGCAGATTCACTTTGTTCTGATCACATCAGTTTTTTTTTTCAATGGGAATTGCCCAAATTTCACGGTTTTGAAAGCCACTTTGGTGCTCCACACGGGTTGTCCATGTGTCTAGCTCATCAACTACTTAAATTATTTTTCCTTTGTGAAAAAGAAAAAAGAAAAACTCTATCTCAACAAGCTTTGTCAAGTTTTCTTTCTTAA
This sequence comes from Adansonia madagascariensis, assembly GCA_038381835.1. Taxonomy (NCBI): domain Eukaryota; kingdom Viridiplantae; phylum Streptophyta; class Magnoliopsida; order Malvales; family Malvaceae; genus Adansonia; species Adansonia madagascariensis. Next base: position 23,583 of record JBBYHL010244913.1, read on the forward strand.
CGTTAAAGATAATACTTGTCTGCCTTTGAATTCCGTTTTTTCCAATTTGTACTAACAAAACTTCACTTCAGCTTTAAGGGTTTTTACAGATGGCATGATGAAGCTCTCTCAGATTAGACAGTTCGAGAACCAGAATATATGCTCTTAATATCTATATCTATATATATATAAATGCACTTTAATTTGCAACCTCACCTTGTCGTAAGAACAAAGAGACAAGAATAAATATCAATAATATTCTAAATTAAAAAATGCCAAATATTTTGCTTTCTTCATATCCAATTCTCTCAACACTAAAGCAATGAAGCAGGCCGTTAAATATTTAGGCGTAAACTTTTGCTTTGTTGGTAACAACAAACTTGTTTTTGCTCAATTGGGAATAAAAGGCACAAGTTCTAGTGCATTTATTTATTTATTTTGCTAAGCCAGAAGTTCTTTTGTATTTATGCGCAAATATATTGCCCTTGGGAAACTAATAAACAGTGATACATAATTATATATACAAGGAGATGAAAGATTTTCCTTTCTATAAAATGATATGGCAGCTATATAGTGTGCCATTTTTTTTGTACTTGACATGTTAAAGATCGATCACTTTCTCAGCAACTCAAATAATATTTTGCAATAACATAATATAATGTAGTAAAACCGTAATTTGTGCTTACCACATTGTTTTGTGAAAGAAAAAAACTATTCGTGCAACTCTTATTTTTTATTTAAATGTACGGTGAAAAGGGATTCTCCTCGCGTTGAAGTATCATTTTGTCAGTGAATCTCGTTTCGAGATTCCAATGCGATAGAAAATTTTCTTGCCCCACGTCCAAACGAAGCTCTAGTATAATTGATAGTTTAATATTGTTTATTTATTACAAATTAAAGGCATGAAGGCTATGGAATTAAGCCATAATTTGGTGAAACTCATGAAAATCAAGCACCCCATTACCATCAGTATCATATACCTGAATCATGGCAGCACACTCATCATAAGATTTTGGATCCCCAAGGCGATGCAACATCCTTTGCAACCCTTTGGGAGTGATACACCCTGAACCCTTCTCCAATTCAAACATCTCGAAGGCTTTCTTCAGATCATCATCGTCGTCGCCGGCTTCTCTTTTCATCAGCCTCAAAAAATCTTGATAGTCTAACAAGCTATCGCCGTCGGAGTCTAAATCCTTGATCACCCTTTCAGCATCTTCATGTGACATGTAGTCTCCAATGGATCCGAAGTAATTTCTAAGTTCATAGGCAGAGATTTTCCCATCGCCATCTCCATCAAAATATTGGAAGACTTCTTTCAACTCGTCTTCCTTTCGGGTTCTTTTGGGTGTACGATAAGGAGTTGACGGTGATGACGATCGAGGAGTGCTCAAGATCGAGCTAGACTTGGACCGACGGTGGTGAAGGCTTAAACTAAGGGTCTTGTTAGAGAACCATTTGGAAGCCTTGGAAACTTTGGCAGTTGGCATATCGGAAAGTGGAAAAAAAATTAAAATATAGACAAGGCAAAGGCCATGAAAGATTTTTTTTTTTTTTTTTCCTTTGGTTTGATCAATGGAATGCTTTACAGAAATTGCAGAGAAGGCTAGAAGATGAAATGTTGATATAAATGTATAATTTGGTGGAAGGAAAGTGCATGGCAACTTCCTAAAGGGGACCCAAGGGCCAAAATTGATTGACCATTGTCCTTTACCCAAAAAAAAAAAAACCCAAACAGAGTACTAACTCAGATGTCACATATATATTATTAATAAATTTTTAAAATGTTTAAATTTATATTATTTTTATCAAGTAAATTAATTAGATAAAAAAAGGTTTATGAGTAGTTTGAGAATTAAAAAAAAAAAACAACTTTTTTTATTAAGAGAAAAAGCTACTTTCTTTAAATTGGTGTGTAAATCACTTATGACCAGCCTATTTGTTCAAAGTTTCTTCATACATTTAATTCATTAATTAACCCCTTTCCACTATTACATTGTCTTTTTCCCATCTGTATAATTAATTATTTTCTTCATTCAATATTTCAAAATGAAAAGTGTCAAATGCATAGGATTCTAATTTTCAACTATTTATTTATATTATTTTATAGTATAATTTAATCTTACGAATGAAATTCAACTAATTCAATTATTAAAAAAGAAAAAATACAAAAATATAAAATAGGATATTTAATATTTATTCTTTTACTATAAAATTATTTTTTATTTTTTTTACATGTCCTTATAGAAATTAACCACTCTTTTAGAAAAACTATCAACTATATTTTTTTAATTGATGTGTATATATATATATATTTCTTATCAAACAAGGTTTGAATTTTTTCTTTGAATAAAAAAATTGTATCTATTTATTTATTTTTTATGTTAAATTCATATATCCATCTTGTTAATGTATATATATATATATATATATATATATACATTAACAAGATGGATATATGAAT
>JBBYHL010245023.1:0-24405 GCA_038381835.1 Adansonia madagascariensis
GGTCATGATTCGTATCCAGGCCATGTTATGACACATGTTGTTCCTATGTGCTTTTTCTAACTTAATTTCAGGAATCTAGAAATTATTCAATATTTCTTGAAAGGTCACCAAATATCAAATTAGTATTTATCAATTTAAGGGTACAACTTTATGCAATTAAATAAGAGTTAGCATTTCGCTATCTTATGGCATATTTATAGACTTTCATTAAAATCATGAGAAGTATCAAAGTTTATCTAAATTCTAGGATTTTCAGAATGAAAGCACCTTCTCATTCTAACTTAGGAAAGAATTTACTTGATCAAAAACTATAAAAATTTTAGAATGATTTCAATCATGAATTTTTCTAATATCAAGGATAATGGACATGCCATCTTCGTCTTTCAATGTTATGGTTTTCTCTGATAGATAATCATCATTTAGGACATCTTTGGATGGAACGAGAAGATGAATTTAAAGGCACAAAAGGGGTGGCACTACTAAAATTTAATTTAAAGAAATTAGTACAACAAGGTAGAGTTTCATTAAGACTAAGTTCAGGTGGGTGTTCTTTTTATATTAATTTTGTGGAAGGTAAACGATCAAGTTATAGCATCCTTTTAGTCTTCAAACACAACAGTTCGACACGTATTAAACTAATGCTAGTAAACACTAAGTCTCAAAGGGCTAATTTAAAAGGTCTTTAGTAAGCTCTAACTTTTAATGTAAGGTATGAAAGTTATGAAAGGTTATCTTAAATCAAATCAATAGTTAGGCATTTGGATCAACCTTTTACTAATGTCATGAAATATTCAGAAGTTTAAGATCATTTTTGGATTGTCATGGAAGAGTTCTTTTCCATTGATGGCTAATGTTATCGATTTAGGAGTAATTCCAAAGCCTTTAATTATTTTTTAAACTGCCATTTTCAAGTTTTCACCCTAGAACCTTATTTGCTTTTCTTTTTTTTTTCTTTTCTTTTCTTTTCCTTTTCTAATTGATTGCCCCATCATATTCTTAATGATTCAAAACTCATCCAAAAAGATGAATTTTAAAGAGTTCCTTGGGAATGGCTCGATAACTCAAATAACTATCTTCGATCACAATGGACTTTTAAATGTATGTAATGTAAGCCATGGTTCATGGTTTAGAAAGAAAGGATAGATAAGCCTAAATCAAGTGTTTAGGAGTAATTAAATCAAGCATCATTTCTCTTTAGAAGGAATTTAATCCAGCATGTCTTTCAAGAAGTACGTATCTTTATTTCTTCATCTTTTTTTGCTTTTTCATTTTTCTTTGCTTCTCTTTATGTCTTTTTTCATTGTATTTTTCTTTATTCTTTAATCTAAAGGAACTTGAAATTTGAACTTTGAAAAATCTTTAAAGTTTACTTTCTGGCAAATAACTTATTCTTCTTGCAATTTTAGAATGAGCTTTGCAGTTTGCAATTTAAACTTTGATCAATTTTCAAAATTAGCCTTATGACGACCCAATTGTTCTTCTTATAACTTTAAAATGATATTTGCCTCTTTTGATCTTGAAGCTTTACTTCATTTGCCCCTAGTGTGGAGGATGATCCTTGATTAGGGTTTAAAAAAATAGTAAATCATCAGGTTTAAAAGGGATTGCAAAAAGAATAACTTTCTATATTCGTGAAAGGATAGGAAAAGATGGCCATTTGTCATTGCAAGCAAAGCCATTTAAGTTGACAAGTGTTTTGCTAAGAAAAAAAGATGGTTTTCTTTCTAAAATCATTTTGAGTTCCTTAATAACATGATGTTGCACTCAATTTTCCTCAAATTGTTTTTCATTTTTTTCATTTTTTTCAACATTTTGATTTAATGAATGTTCCTCAACATCATTAAGCAATGAATTTTGGTTTTGGTATAGCCTTTAAAAATTAAATTGGCATGGTGGAATGTCTCGAATTTCACATTTTATTTATTGAGCATTGGATTGAAAAAGGTTTTATCAAAGAGGAAAAAGTATTTTTGGCTCAATTTACTCTCATTTTTCTTAAATCAATGATTTGAAAAAATTGTCATGGAAGTGATAGTAAAAGGTTATCCAAATAAATTTAGGAGATCTTAAGATATCATCATTATTTTAATGCATGTCAAACTATCGATATTTGAATCTTTTAGGAGCATAACCTATTTGTTTGACCTTTAAAGAATCTAGAAAAAGAACATTTGGGTGTACGAGGTCTATGGTTGAATGTTTACTACAATCATATAAATGAAAGTGAAAGACCTTTCTAAGAGAGTTCAACCTAATGGTGATCATCTACCAAAGAAAAATTTTTGACATGTTCTCATTATCCTAGATACTAGAAATCATTATTAACAAAATTCATGGTCCATGACAAAATGAACACTATTTATGAATCAAAGTTGATTTCAAAATTTACAGTTTCTAAAATGAAAGAGACAAAATTTTAATTTTAAGACAAAAAATGCCCCTAATTGGCATATTACTATAAGGTCAATGACCCTTAGACAAACCGTCCTTAATTGGTATCCACCAACTCATCCAATTTTGCTAGATTGAAATCCTAGAGGGCCTATGCTTTGTTTTTCCTTCTAGGGAATCTTCTAAATGGATTTGCCTTTCTTTCTTAGCAGGATGTGTTTTGACATAAACTTCGACTTTGTCACTAGGGAATTTTTGAAAGTAGAATTATATATCAGCTAGTGGAATATCATGAGGTGTATTTAACTTTAAGTTCTCAAGCTTAGAAGTTCCACAAGATGTGTTGTTATTTCCAATCATCTTAATTGTGCTATGAGCATAGCCATTATATGAGACTTGATTCTTTGCTGAATTCTTTAGTAGGGAAAGTGAATCCAAAAGCTCATCGTATAGCAAAGAATCATCCAATCAATTTAATTTAAAATTTACAGCAGCCTATCATTCCTCAACCTATCATGCTAGATATGCCAAATTATCCTTACATTAAATAACATGCATTACTTGATGAGATTTTTCAATATAAAATGTTGCATCCTGGCACTCAGATTGTACCACTCTAGGTAAAGAGGCTTCTTAGGCTATGCTGGATAGAGGAGATCATCTGACTCTACTAAGGTTGTTAAGTAATGAAAGTTTAAGGTAAGGACACAGTCATAGGGGTTTAATCAACTATGATTCACACCTTTCTTTCTTATCAAGGTTAGGGGTCATAGACTCTTCTTGTATAGTAGTTCTTGCATTTGCCTCTTCTGGGAAAGCATTAAGATTAATGTTAATGGCTGGTGGTCGATTAGGTACAGTCACATTTTGTACATATTTTGAGTATTTGTCGTCTGTGTATCTTAACATTAGCCAATAGTCCTCTGCTTATACTTTCTTGGATGTTTCGACAGAAGTGTTAGTAGTACTTTTCATGAACTAGCTCCCTTTGTCATTTTTGCCTGCATTTCTTTTTATTGTGTAGTATCTTTTATCTAGTGACTACATGTTTTTCCACTTTGAATGAAAAAAGAAACATAAAATAAGGTGCTTAAATATGCAAACATCTTATCAGTGCTTGAATATGCAAACATCTTATCAACGTTAATCTTTATCATTATCCTTGTATAGTTGCCAATGAATGAAAAATTGATATATGAATCCTTGTATGGTTGTCAATGAATGAGAAATCGATTTATGAATGAATGAATGAAGTAGCATTTGACAAAAAAAATTGGTGCAAAACAATTGGCTTAGTATCAAACATGGAGATTATTACAAGGGCAATAATCCGAGGCATTCTAGTCATGATTCAACATCACTATTTCATCAACCAAAACTCTCTAATTTATTTGTTCTCTGTTGGCGTACAAAACCATATTTACAGGATTCAAAAAGAAAAAAGTTATAAAAAGGACTACTTTTGCCAACACTTGATTTTTCTAGCTAAATTAATGCTTTTAAGGAATCCTTGCAAACATTAATAATTCTTTTTAAACCCTATATTTACAAAGCCCACCACATAACCAAAAAGATTATCTCCATGATCACTTTATTGTCCCAAAAATTCTAACACTTCTAAAAATGTGACAAAATAGTATTAACATGTGTCTTTGGTTTGACCCAGATTATGTTGGTATCAAGTAGGTTTTGAACTTTTCTCTTGAATGCATTACACCTTTCTATGGAACCCTTTTTCCCACGTGGTATTCATAATATGCATTAATGTCATACCAGTTAGGATAAGGGGGTTCATAGGAAGGAATATGCACAGGAACAATAAGCTAATTCTAGAACAAGAAAGAGTACATTTATTTATAGGTCAGTGGAAGCGAATCAAATTTACTCCTTCATGGTTTTTTCTCAGTATGAACAACAAAAGATGATGGGGTAGTACTAGGAAGACCAACAGGGTCAGAGGGCAGGCTAATCTGCATAAATGCAAAGGTAAGGTGAATAGACTAGGGATTAGAATCTTTGTGTGGTGCTATGGTCAATCCAGCCTTTAGGTCTTTAAGTGCCAAAGGTTCGATTGAAGGCATTAGTGACTCTTGGGGATCTCCCAAACTATCTTTGATGATTTTTAACAATTTGAACAATTGTTCCTTTATCTCTCGAGTCTCATGCACCATTCCTTCAATTATTCCCTCCAAGGTATTCTTCCATGCTTCCAGTTGATTTTCTAGATTGATTTTTTAAATACACAAAGGATGAGGATGCTTCTAAGCAAAAATCCTTTTTTAGACCTTCAACCATTTTTATTAGTTTATCAATTTAATTTTTCATTCCTTGAACTTCATGATCAAACTCTTCTTGTATAGACTTCAATGTGTTGATTCTTGCCCCTAAATTATCACTCATGTCTTAGTCCTTTCAATACGATAAATGGAATTGATTTAGAAACTCATGAAAATTATGAGTGCATGAGTATACAAACAAATGAATATGTAAACCTTGCAGATGTAGAAATGCTTGAATGAATTTACAAGTTTTCATGGGATATGGATTGTTGTGCAAGAATTAAAAAGGAAAAATCATAACACTATCTTACTTCTTCTCTTTAGCAAACCCAAAGGCTTCAAAATTTTGATCAATCTGATTTTGATTTTGATTTCTTCTTTTTTTCTCTTTTTTCTTTTTCACTTTTATTTTTTATTTTTTTTTTTGAAAAGAGAAGTTCATGTTCTCCCTTATTTTTGTGTTTTTCTAACATATTGTAAGAATTCATGAAGTCTATTTTTTATCACAAAAAAATTTTTTAAAAAATGAAATAAAAATGACCAAAAATTATGTCAAGAAAATTCATCGCAATATGGAAAATAAAGGCGAGAAATAAATAAATAAAGTTTATCATAGCAATACATTGTACATTTATTGCTATCAAGAAAATCAAATTTTATGAGTAAAAGGTTAAAAATGTTCCCCCATGTGTACCTAATTTGGTAACCTCTAAAATGATGTCTAGCTCCAACTAGGGAGCCCTTTACAGTTCACTGTATGAAGTTTAGGTTGAACATCCAAATAGGTTCTTGAATTGTTCCTCGAGTATGGAAAGAACTGATAAGATACCTGAATCTTTATCCACGTGGGTTAATATCAGATAGGGTTCAATTTGAGTGAGAGTATCTCTCATGTCCATAATGAGGCTAACACCTTGGGGAGGCATAGGAATTTATACTCGATAGGTTTTTCACTAGCCTATACAGAGGCTAACACTTTATAAGGCAGAGCTGCTTTATCCTCTCCTAAACCATTAGGTAACCTATGCCCCTTTCGTATACTTAGAGAAGAATCTAATGGTATATGTGCACAGTGTGTGGGGCAATGAACAAAACTTTTATGACTCGACTCTTTCAAAAATAATAAAAACTACTATCCTAAATGCCCTAGAAAAATAACACTGCAAACAAAACAAAAGCTTAGTGAAAAATATAAGCAATATATACCAATATTTTCATATAAATAAAAAATATAATTTTTTATTTGGAAATACCAAGAATTATAGTCAATTGCTAGTTCAGACCGAATTAGTCAAAATTTAGTTAATGCATGATTAATTTTAGGCCTAACTCTTTAACTATCCCCAATAAAGTCACCAAGTTGTCACAATATGACCGGATACGGATCCTGACTAGTTGAACTTAAAAGTTTAATGTACCCTTGTTCTTATATATATCTATATATCATTATTATATTTGTTTTAGAGGCCATATCATTATTATTATTTTCTTATTTTCTATGTGCAGAGACTGAATTGTCGAGATAAATTTCTCACTCAACTTAAACCTAAATAGTCATTATGAAATAACTATTTATTTTGGAGTCGCCATCAATCTAATTTGGCTATGTGAGATTGGTCACCTATTGAAGTTTGTATTTTGAGAGGTATAAAACCCTAAAAAACAAATTCTGAGGTCTACGCTCATATCAGAGATCATATGAAAAGATCCACGAGTTAAATACAATCACGAGTAAGGATTGATCCCTCTCATGATGACCAACAATCAGTATTGTTATTAATCACATGTTAAATTAAATTATGATCTTTACTTGGTTTCAATAACCAATATTTAATTATAATTCTCATATATCAAAATTTTTCAAATCCAAAATTTATTATTTAGTATGAGAAAATTGGGTTTTCAATATTTTTGAAAATAAAAATATTTTTGGCACCTGACTAGATGATTAGAGGAATATGAAAGATTTTATCATTATTTTTTGCACCCTACCTGAAAGTACAATGAATATGAAAGGTTTTAAAAATCAAAATATCTTTTGCACCTCACCGTATAATTTTTACCAAATTTAAAAAATTCTTAATTTTTTTTTGAAAAGGATATCTCATTATTAAAATAATCTGTGAAACCCCTTCTATAAGCTGGAATATATGTCACGTACTACTTTAACTCAAAGACATTGTCTTAATTTTCAAAAATTTTAATTTTATGAAATATAATAAAATTTATCCTTAGTACCCTAAAGTACACTATCGACATAGAAGTATCTTAATGGCCCTAAAGGGCTTGATTTTAAGTTAAATTATTAAAATATCCTTAAGATATATCTTTGACGTAAAAGTACTAGGTAACCCTAAAGGGCTCGATGATTTCATAAGTGAATGGACCTATTTCTAATATGCAGCTTTGACATTAAAATATCCTAGTGATCATATAGGACTTGGTTCTAATATAAATTACTAAAATATCTCTAAAGTATACCTTCGACGTTAAAGTATCTTAGTAACCCTAAAAGACTCAATAACTTCATAAGAAGATAAACATATCCCTATTATGCACCTTCGACATAGAAGTATTCTGGTGATCATAAAGGAGTCAGCTCTAAAATAAATTACAAAAATGCCCCTAAAGTGTACATTCAACATAGAAGTATCTTAGTAACCCAAAAGAACTCAAAAATAATATAAAAAGACACTTTACCTTAAATGGGTAGCTTTGACATCAAATATGATCTAAAATACAAAAATAGCAATAGGTTACTATATTTCTCAAAATTGCATGTTAGCCCCAAAATGGCTAAAAATGCTAAAATATTTCCTAATGACCAAAATACCCTAAATGGGTAATTGGATTTGGGAAAAGACCACTTTTGACCTAAAATGCAAAGATTTATTAAATGGTCCATAAACTTTTACAACTTTATTATTTAGTCCCCATATGAAATAAAAATCACAAAACAACATAGAACACATCAAAATCAACATGAAAAACATATAAAAAATCACATGGAAGGCTCGACCAAGTACCTTTGGCCTTGGAACAATTTTTCCACCTTTTTGCAAACAAGTCATTAAACTTTCAAAAATTGCAAAATGGTCCCTAAAAGGCTAAAAATGCATAATATGCATCCAAATATGTTAAAAGTGCATGAAAACACCCCTAAAGGTCTACAAATGATTTTGCAAGCATTGACGGCCTCGAAAAGATTTTTTCAACTTTTACAATTTAGTCCCTAAATTTCCATAATTACTACATAACCTAAAAAAATCACCAAATCACACTTGTTAGATTCAGCCAAGGCTTGGAAACACCTATCCAAAGCATTCAAAATTTTAGAAAATTTATTTTTAGGCCCCTACAAGTTTCAAATATAACAAAATAACACATATATAACCAAAATCAAGCATAAAAAATTATTGAATGTCCATAGTGATTTTTGGCTAACCATAAAAACAACAACAAACAATTTTTCCTCAACAAAACATCATGAATATCAACATAAATATGCATCATCAAGCTTAGATGTGCAAAAAATCATGAAGAAAAAAGAACATATTGACATATTTCATAAAAAATGAACATGAAAATAACAAGGAAAATAACAACAAATTGCATATATCACAACATCATTTTCACAATAAATATGTATTTTCATGATGAAAATCATATTACTACTAACAAAAATCAAATTTAACAACAATATCAAGAAACTTTGATCATAGCCTTCATATGGGCCTTTAAACATGGACAAAATCTATGAGCACAAGTATTTACTAGGCTCATTAAGAGAAAGAATCAAACATGATGTGAACAAAGATTAAGGTTTTTACAAGAAAACTACCTTAAAAAGTTTAAAAATTTAAGAAATTCTAGTGTTTTTAAGTGTTTTTTTTTCTTAATGAAAGCCTAAAGCTTCATCTTAAATCATGGAGGAGTTTCGGCCAAGAAGGGACAAAATCCCTCTTGGCTGAACTGGCCATTGATTTTTCTTTAATTAATGTGATTTTTTTATTTATTGAATTTTTTTTACCTTTTTAGATTTTTTGCCTTTTTTGGATAAGAACTAATTAATGAGTTTTGTCTTTTTACAATGTTAGTCAAAATTCTAAATAGATGAGTCACGTGTGCTAAGCTTAAATTTCATGATTATTAGGATAATATTAATTTAATATATAGTTAAAATGTAACTAAATTGGTTAAGAAAATATTGAATTCCAAACAATCTAATTCATGTATCTAAATCAATAAATTTTATAATTAAAATAAATATAAAAATTTTGATAATGAAAAATAGAGTCATAATTACAAATTCTATAAAAAAAAGAATTGGAAGGACCAAATAGTAAGCAATTAACAGTTACAAATTAACAAATTTATTTGCAAATTCAAACATATAAAAAGCCCAATTAAATATTCATATGAGATTTTTGGATATGAAAAAGAATTAATAAAAATTTTAGAGAGAGAGAAAATATTATTAAGCTTTACTGTAAAATCAAAATAGGCCTAATTGGGCCTTGTTGGAATAATAAAAAAATGGGCTTATTGGGGTTTTATAGAATGAAAAGAGCTTAGTAGAAAATTAAAAATGGGCTTGGAAAGCTTGTTGGGCTTATTGAGAAATTAATGGGCTTATTGGCCCATTAGCAAAATTTGTAAGTTTTAAGCCCATTAAAGAAATTTGGTCCAAAAATAAAAATAAAAATAAAAATAAATTTCTTACAAAAATTTTATGTGTTGAACTCTAAAGGAAAATTTTGAGAAATCTTATGTGTAAGAAAAAAATAATTAAAAATTTTAAACTCATAAAATTTTACGAGAAAAATCTTTATAGAAAAAAATTGATATTTAAAAAAAAATGTAAAAACTGATAAAATAAATTAGAGTTTTAAAAACTGAATTAACATGAATTTAATCAAAGTATTTAAAGAATTTTAAAAATTTTACTAAAAAAATTTACTGAGCAGAAAACTTCATATTCTAGAAATGAGAAAAGTCCAAAAAAATATGTTCAAATATTCATAAAAGATGAATTGAATTCAACATATTATTCAAAATATTACTTTATAAAATAATAAAGATGAAAACTTGAAATCTATAACAAATTTTACTAGAAAAAATCTCACATGCATGACGCTCGCGGCACCATGAAAATCTAATTTTAAAAAATAGATATGAAAAGTTGAGACCTCATGGTGCAAAATGCCAATATAGATTTTTATTGAATTTTTTTTTGTTTTTCAGGGTGAGTATCGGCATAAATACTATAGGAGTATCGATGAAAATATACGATTGTCATCCCTCAAGATTTCATGAAAAAATTCAAAAAAAGTTTTAAAAATAGGGAAATTTGATCACAACATCATACGCAAAAATGAATTTCAAAATTTCAAAAGAATTAAATTTAAACACTAAATTTTTACCTTGCTATTCGTCTTTTTTATCCTAAATTTGTTCTCTATGATCCTCGAAATCACGATTTTTCTATCACGTGCATGAGTGGCCTTTTATGTATGATCAAATAGATCTTGAAAATGCCCAGTCCACCTGGAAGAGGTCGAACTTCGCCTAGGTGGTTATCTAATTATCAATCTCAAATATTTTAGGATTATTGAGAAAGGACCTAGACAAAATTATGTGTCTACAGTCTCAATACGAGAAAATAAAGTAGAAAATTATTTCTTTAAGTATGTTACATCATATTCACATTCGATACGTTACGATAGACATGATATGAACATCGACATGAATTCACAAATGTGGCAAAAAATATATATATAAAATGAATTATTAACATGTAAAAATTTATACAAATTTATAAGACATTGAATAAAAAGAAAAACACAACATAAATTTTGTTCTCTGCATTGAATCACACTTATACAATATATGTAATGAGCTGTGATACAACATAAATACAACATGAACACACAAAATTTTCTTGAATCTGAATCATGATGACAAATAATGTAAAATATAGATGAATTGAGACACAACACTAACAATGAGAAAAATAATTAAAAAACAATATCGAAAAGAACATGAACTTGACATAAATATACGAACGTGTTATAATATACATAAAATAAATTACTAACATATAAAAGCTTATATAAATTTATAATATTTTTAAAACACGAAAATAACATAAAAAATAACACAAACACAAACGCACAAATTATTACTTTAATTTTTTTCTCTTTCCTTTTTTTTTTTCCTTTCCTTTCTCTTGCTTTTCTTTTCTTTTTTTTTTTCTTTTTCTTTCCTTCTATTGTCTTCCCTTCCCTTCCCCCGCCTTCCCTTCTTTTCCCTTTCTTTTCTTTTCTGCCTGTCCTTACATCTCCATAAAAAAATATAATACCCAAAATAACTCTTGAAACGCCTTAATTCTTATTGCTTAGTTGTCCCCGAACAAGAACGCTCAAACTTGTAATTAAGTGTTGTCATGCATTGGGGACAGATGTTGTAGATTATAGATATGCAGAGGTAATTCTTCTTTACCTAATCAAACTGAAAACAAATAAAGGCAAGCAAATAAAAAAATTACTTAACAGTTACATGAACGTATAGCTGAGGTTTTTCATTTTCCTTTCTCTTTTTTTTTTTTTATTGCATTGGACAAAATCCATTATCTGTTAACAGGATTAAAGATTTAAGTTAATTTTTAGTCTTCCTTTATATTTATTCTTTAGTTCTCTTTTATTGTTCATGTTTAGTTTTTCATTTGTATTCACTTTTATTAAAAATGTAAAAGAAATAAAAAAGCATGCATCTACAAAACTAACATTAAATTATTTACTAATATCAATTACAAGTCAAAAATAATTTACTTTTCTACTTTAAATCTAACTTCAATAATGAACAAGCTAAAGAGTTATTCCTCCCAGCAACTTATGGTTGTTGTATCTAATTGATTGTCATTTGTTACTGTCGGTCCAGATGAGAACAAGTATATATTCCTTCGTAAAATTTTTTGGCCTTGAATTGTGTTCTCACATGCTTTGTTCACGCTCTCGCTGGAATATATATGTATATTCGCTGGAATTTTTGGCCTTGTATTGTGTTCTCATATGCTAATGACCAATGGTAGGGTTAGCTGATTTTTTGGTCTATTCTAATGCTTTTAGGTGATATTTTTGGTAGCGTTCTAGTGCAGTCTTCTGCTTCTATCTGTTTTGCCTTTAGTTGATATACCAGTACTTTTAGGTGGAATGTTTAGATGCTGCCTTGTGTTTAGGTTGGATTGTGTACTTTTTGGATTTTATTGATAATTTTTTTGCAAGGGAAAGATAAGAAATGAAAAGTACATATATATTTAAAAAATAATTATTTAATAGATTGATGGTTTAGTTTTTTTAGTTTTATAAAAGAAATTAAAATATTATTATGTATATTAAATATATATTTTAAAAAATTAAATAGATAAGATATCTAGTTGTATTTTAATTTTGTTTATGAAGTTAAAACTCTGATAACATATCATATAATAATTTTATAAAAAAATGGTCCATGACATTTTTAAACGTTTCAAATAAATTTTTATTTTTTTTTCTAAATACTTAAAATATTATTTTTATTAATTAGGCTTTTATTTTGAAAATAAAACCTTAAAAATATATTCTCTCTATTCTATTATCATCTATTAATTCATAAAAAAATTAGGTTATTTGTCAAAACAATGTGACTCCTAGTCATCGATTGGACCAAATAGGTTAATTTAAAATAAACTAAATATCAAATAAATAATTTTTAATAAATATAGTAAATATTTAGTAAAAAATATGATGATATTACTTTTAGTATATAGCTAAGAGATTAAAGTTAATTGTCTCTTACGTCAATGATAGAATGAAAAAAAATTTTACAAATGAAATTTATAAGTTAACATATATCTTATTTATTTTTTTAATTTTTAAATATAATCTATAAAATATATGTTATTTCACTAATTTTACTTATAAAATTTTCTTTACGGCTTATATAATTATCCATATATTAATGATTTAAATTTTATTATTTACAAAATAAATTTAAATAAAAATAAAAAAATTTTAATTAATTTTTAATTTAATATAATATTTTATTAATTTTTATCAATTGGATGAATAAATAATATTTTTTATGTATTCATCTTTTGTATATAACTCCAATTTTAAATTGAAACGATTCCTTCGAATAACACAGCCTGATTCTTTGACCCATGTGTGGCTGTTATTTGCCGTATGACCAAAGCAAGAAAACTATGCGCATGTCACATCAGTGTTTATAGAATCCTTACTTTGCAACGTATGTGCTATGTGGAACTGACGCAGGAAAGCTAACGGAATGGTGGTGTAGTTGCTTAACAGATAAGAAAAATGAATTCTAGTGCTTCTCATCAAGACAGCTAAAAATTTCAGTTAAACAAAAATTGTGTTTTGTGGCTTAATTTGGATACAACAATAAAAGAACGAAGACTTCTATATCTAAAATATTTGAGGAAGTATAGTTATTTTGCTATTTTTCATTTAGATAAAAATATTAATAATTATAAAAAAGAAAAAACTTGATATAATGATAAAATATTAAATTTTTAATTTCAATAATTAAGATTTAAGTGCTTACGATAACAAATATAAAAAAACATATAAATAATTATGGGCGACCATATCAAATGCTGTCCAACCAGCTAGCGTGCACATGAGATTTGCTCTTGGGCTGTTGGCTAAAATTCCCGACAAAATGCTGCGCCAATATGCTGGTAATTGACCTTAGCAATCAATGACTTACTCAAAAACAAAGACGTTTGGAAGACGATGTATGTATGGATTGTGTTATTCTTCCAAACCTAAAAAGCATCACTGTCTTCTATAGCATTGGTACGCAATCCAGGCTTACAGAATCAAAGTGGAAAAAGATACGCAAGGTTAAGGTAAAGTAAAGCTCGAAAATATTCTATGGTTAAAATAGAGGCTGCCATCCACGGAATCACGGCACTAGGCTGCAGCTTTGCCCATTCCAATTTCCATACGGCGAATCTGTATATGGACTCATCAAAACACCGCATCCAACACAGCGAAAACGATAGCAACAATTGATTCACATTGAAATTGTATGTAGCGTCTGTAGTTGACATATCAAATTCATCTATCAACATGACTCTTTAGTAAGGCTTCATATGGATTACATTCCTTCCCGTACGATGTATTATTTTTTTGCTTCGTTGGTACGATGCAATTTTGAATCATTTTGGATCCCTTCCGTTGCCATCAAATGGACAAGGATCAGTTGAGAATTGGATTTGGACGGTGGTGCATTTTCAATAAATATTTTTATTTTAAAATTTTTAATTATTTATTTAAATCCTTTTTTCCATCATTTTTAGTGTTGTAATGTGAAAATTCAAAAATTCAACCGTTAGACAAAAAATAGATTGGGCACTAATATTTTTATTAGAAGTGATTAGTTACTTACATGACTTCATCTTTTTTAAAGTAATCATAAGCTCAACTAAGATATCCTAAAATTAGGTTTTGGTATACATTTTAAAACTAAACTCAAATTTTGATTATATGCGAAGAATGATTAGCTCTCTCATGATGCCTATCCTAAGAATAACATTAAATTTCGAAAAGAAATTTTTCACCCCAAGAATATTCAAGAAAAATCATTTATTATCTTGAAAAGGCACTCTTATCATAATTATTTAATTTAAATTTTTAGGGAAAAAAAGAGAATCCTTTCTAGCATCCTAATTCAAAAAAATTCTCTTGCCTTAACATTATTAGGCTTTATCCAAATGTTCTGAATATTGAAAAAATTTTAGAATCCTTTTGGACATTCGAAAGTAATTCTAAAATACTCACTTACTTTTAAGGTTAATAAAATTTTATTTAGAAAATACATCAATCTTTTATATTGGAATCCTTTTCTAAGCCTTCCATCAACTTCACAACATTTGCCAACAAGTAATAGCAAGTTCAAAGTTCTTAGTCATTGATAGGAATGATCTTTGATTCTAATGTATGAAAAAATTTTAGAACTTCTATAACCACATGCAAGTCATAACCTAAAGATCCTAAGGGATTCTAACTGCTTTTTCATTTATTTCTTCTGTTGCCTTTTATTTGTTTTATGTTTTAATTATGCTTATATCGATATGCATGAGGCCAAATTTCTCAATAATGGAATCAAAGCCTAACAGTATATTGGTTCTTGGTGATAATCAAACTAGTTGATTTGTGTGTTGATTTGGCAAGTTTCGATTAGTTTAAACTTTTGAAAAAACTGTTTTTCGATAAAATCTTAAATATGGATAACATGTATTTTATTTCATAAGATCACATTTAAATTGTCTAAGCAATAGATTGAAAAGGTTTTAATCAACCTAGATTAAGGTCATAATGTATCTTAAGAAAACTAAGATGATTAGATGCTTGACATTTTCATTTTTAGTTTAATTTTTATGGCTATTTCTTTAAAACTATTTTCTAGGTTAAATATGTTATAGATTTTAACTATAAATGTTGTGTCTTAATGTGCCACGCATGAACCTAATGCATTAAACTTGGATAAAGTAAATATTGGTTTTGAATCGAGACTAAGTCATCAGACTGTATCACACGCCTAATGTAACCCTAAACGGCCATTATGAAATGACCTATTAGAGTTCATTCTTCAAAGGTTATGAAACCTTTGAAAACGAACTTCAAGTTTGTGTGATAACTAGAGATCACATGAGAAGAGTTGGGGAGTTGGTTAAGCATGGGGAAGGGATGACCACCCCATAACCCTCATAAATCCACACCTCTTAATTACATGTAACCCTAAATCTCGATTTAAATTGGTTCTAATTTTTGGTATTTGAAAATAATCCCTGTATTAAAAAATATTACAAATATTATTATTTCATTTAGGAGTAAATAGGATTTTTGACTTTGGAAAACAAAATATTTTTTGTATCCCTCTAAAAAGCCTAGAGGAACAAAAAAGTTTTATTTCACAGAAAACTAGGTAAAATTTTGATTTACTTATTGGAAGAGAGTATTCCATCGTTAAAATAATTGATGAAAACCATTCCATATACTAGAAGAAATCTATAGACTATTTTACTTCTAGAATATTGCCTCCACTTTATTCCAAACATGTTCTACTTAATTAACAAAATTTCGATTTACTTATTTAAAGCGAGTATTCCATCATTAAAGTAATTGATGAGAACCCTTTCATACACTTGAAGAAATCTCTAGACCATTTTACTTTTGGAATATTGCCTCGACTTTATTCAAAACTAATCCTAAAAGATTTGGATTTGGTACAAAATCATCTAAGTGACCCTAACAAATGTACATCGATATGGAAATGCCAACATGACCTTAGAAACTCAGTTTTAATGCACAATTACAAAATAGACCCTCTGAAGCATGTATCAATGTGAAAAATGCCAACATTGATCCTAAGGACTTGGTTTTACCATAAAAATTACTAACCTTAATAACCATGTGTTGATATGAAAATGCATACGTGATCCTAGGGACTAAGTTTTACGGTGAAGTGACCAATATACCCTTAGTGGATAATTTCATGCCAAAATAACCTAAACGGCCCTAATATGATATATATTGCTAAAATGACCTTAGAAATGCATTTTGGCTAACAAAAATTGCTACACATTTAGCTATTCCATAAAATGCCTATAAATGCATGTCTAAATTATGGGAAAATAGCTAATACCCGCTATAAGTTTGGCCATAAAGGAAATAGCCTAAAAATGAGTTTGAAAATTATGGGAAAATTATAAATTGGCCCCTAAAGTTTAGGCTATCCTCATAAACACTCTTCAATGGGCATAAAAGGAATGGAAAAAAATTATAATTGGTCCTCTATTATTTACCCAAGTATGCAATGGCCTAAAAAAAGGGTAAAATTTTCTATAAGGCCCATAATATTTGGCCAACTCCAAAAAAACACCTAAAATATTTTTATGCTAAAATAAAATCATGCATGGCTTCAAATGTGAAAATCATGCTACCAAATCAACATCCATAGGCAAAAAAAAAAAAATCACTTGCAACCAATATCCATAATCAAACCATATAAAGATAATATATACAAAAAATCAACAAAATGTTGATTATATAGCATAAAATGGAACTAAATACATGCATGCATTGTGTGAAATATAAAAGAATGATATGAAATAACAGCATAAAACATTACACACCAACATAGAGGAAATTTGACATGGTTGGAAATTACTAAAAATCAAATGGACATAATTTAAAAAACATTAAAATCAACTTATACTCAAAATTGGATTTTATGAAGCTTTTAAAAAGGATTAACGAGAAAAACATGGAGATTTGAATCATAACCCAAAGTTTGGCCTTTAAGAATGGCTGTTGCATTATAGGCATAACCTAAATCACCTATGTGAGCTTAAGATGCTTAAGCTCAAAGAAAGGAAAAAATTAAAATCAACCAAGAAATGAAGTAGAAAGTATAAAGAAAAACAAGATTTCTAGTTGAAACTATCATGGAAAAGCTTTTAGAAAACCTTTCTATTTCTTAAGAGATTATACAAAGAGAAGGCTTCCCCTACTAATAGAGAAGGATATTCGACCAAAGGGGGAAAGGTTCTTTTGTCAAATTTTCTTTTAATTATTTTTTTCAATTTTAAACTAAAAATACTATTACATTTTTAGGCATCTCATTTTGTTTGGGCCAACTTTTGGCATCCCAGGACTTAATTGAAAGATGATAAAATTAGAAAATAATAAAATAAATTAGGGACAATTGCCAAGTGTCATGTACTCAGGCACTATTAAACGACATGGTGCTAGGAGGAAAACTTTTTGGGGGAAAGTCAGAAATGCCTATAGGTCATATTAAGGAAAAATGTAAAAATTAAGCATTAAAGGTCACTATTTGAGGTGTTAATGGAGTCATTCAAATGAGTACACAAGTCAATTTCCCACTGTTTATGACCAAGGTAAGGTATTCAAAAGGCCTAAGGTGCGTACAAGTTATATTGGTGCATAAGTATTCATACAAGGCCTTTACATCACCAAAATTTTAAATTTTCACATGTAGTATCAATACAAGAGGGTTTGTTATCGATACTTAAGTGTGGCATCGATACTTGACATGTTTGTATCGATATAAACCTTGATAGTAGCTAAAGTTGTGATTTTTGGCAAAATGTATCGATACACAAGCATGAGAAATTGATGCAAATCCATGTGAGTATCGATGCAGGCCTTCAAGTCTTGAGACTAGAAATAATTTTTTGTTCTTAGTATCAATACACACCTAATTTATCGATACCCATGCGCAAAAATTACCTTGTGTATCGATACAGAATGTTTTGTATTGATACACCAAGGCAATTTTGCCCAGTTTCACCTTTTTAGCCTTTGATGATCCGATTCAAACATGATTTTTGCAACAAAAATCATCATTATTCACACCAAGGCTTAGTTATAGGCTTGTGATTGGATTTTTTTAAAGCCCAAATAATTAATGACAAAGGACATTCTCATAAAATATATGGTTTATCAAAGGGCATGGCTAACTTTTCTCCAGTTGTAGGCTGTTTTAGCCTTTTTTCACCACCACTCTGTAATAACTCTATAAAATAGAGTTATTTAGTCTCATTATGCATATTAAATCAGCAAGGTCTTAGAGATTTTTATTTAAATATCATTCATATTTAGTAGTTTTTAATTTAGTAACATTTTTTTATTTTTAGTAGTTTTTAATTTAGTCTTATTTACTTTCCTTATATTTTAATTACTTAGTTATTTAAATAATTTCCATATTTTTGTAGGTCAAAACCCTAAGGAACTTCCAAAAATATAAAAACGTAATGAAGAAAGAAAGTGGACACAAGAAAGCAAGGTGATTCCAAGTTGGAAAATTCCAAAAAATACATGCTCAAGTTACTTGCAAATCAAGTCTCTCCATTTTAGGGTTTTGCCTATATATAGGATTCTTATGTTTAGGTTTTGGAGGCATTCCTAGATACTTTATAGCTATTAGTTTTAAAGAGGAATATAATCTGTTAAGATTTTGCAATAGGAGAAAGACCGAAGATGTTGAAGATTAAGATTTAACAATTCTCAGTTTTCTCTTTTCCTTTCATCGTTTTATCTTTATTGTAACATTTATGATGGTGAAACTTTATTATTTTGTGTTTTATCTAATCAATGTGTGCTAAATTTAATTTTTTAGGATTGCAATAGAACTCAACATGTAGTTTGAATTATTTTATTTTTTTCTTGATTTAATGATAATTGAGTTATTTGTTTAATCTTGTTCTTAATTCTTCTAGTTGCTTGGCCATCAATTAGATTGATTTGGTAACCTTAATGAACTTATAAATAAATTAGAACTCTAGGTTAACAACTCAATATCATTACTCAAGTTAAGATGGTAAAACAAATTCAAATAAAGTGTTGAGGGAAATTGTAATTCTAGATTTTTATTATTGATTAATTAAATTTCATTTAAATTTCTTTTCTATTTAGTTAATTTAGTTTAATTTTAATTTTAATTAATAATCTTTTAATTAGTTGTTTGAATAAGATTAAATTGTGTTAATTTTAATACTTAGCAGATTTAGTACAATTCTTCATGGGAACGATACTCTATTCATTAATATCTTACTTGTTATGATACATGCACTTGCGTGGTATAAATTTAACAACACTCTACATGGCAGAACCAATGAAAATAAGACTAGTTGAGCATAGCACCTAGAATTGTCCCTTAGTACATGCATGAAAGATCAAAGATGCCCTTACTTTGCCTCCTAAAAGCATTGGCTGAGCATTGAATTTAAATAGGGACCAAAGCTGGCTTAGTAGGAGGACTCTCTTTGAACCACCTCTAAAAAATCTTCTAGCAATCTCCAGTTCCAAAACTCTCCCAAAAGCATTGTTCCATTGACCTCTATGCTTTAGTCTCGTAATTCCCTAAACCACCACCAGAAAACCTCTAAAAACTCAATGTTTAACACACTTTCATCCTTGAAACACCTCACCATTAATAATATTACCAGAAAGCTTTTTCTTGTTAAATAATAGCAAATAGAGGGAAGGAACTAAGCTTAAGGTCATTGCCTTAATTAGAGAGGAAAGTTTAAGCCTTTTTGGTATATTTTCTCTACCTTGTTCCATGTATTTTCTATTTTTATCATCTGCATCATTTTAGTGAGCCTTTCATGGTTCCATGACCACCTTCAAGCATTATTATTGCCTTGGTTGTGTTAGTCTTGGGATCTTGATGACCCTCTTGATACCTTATTGTTTGGATATGCAAACATGCCATGCTTCATTTTCAACATCATAACAGCCTCTGTTCATATATTTTTGGCCGTGTTCTTTTCATATTAACATATTCATCTCATATTTAAATGTTCACCTTAACACATCTTATGTATGTTCATGCCTTTTCTTGCATTTTGATAGGTTTCATGAAGTGAAAATGACCCCTTTTTTAAAGATTCCAATAAATTTTGTTCAAACATGTTCATCTCAAGCATCTCCATGCATTTTCTTGTCAAAATCCTACATTTTATTGCCTTTTCCATTGTCAAAATATCACTTTTGTTTGCTTGAATGTGTTTATTCATGTTCATTGCAATGTATGTTGCATTTCACTTATAACTTGTTTGTCAAAATGCTTGCTTGCTTGCTAAAAATCTATTTTTCAAAAAAATTCCCCAAGTTAAATTCATGCTACCTCCAATAGATGGAGAATAGTAAAGACTTAAAGTTTCATAAAATTAGTCTTCAACTTTGGGGCCAAACTAAATACTTCAGACTTGGATTCATGGTAAAACGAGTTCAAAGATGTTTTTTTTAGAAAAATAAAAATGACCCTTTTATTTGATAGATTTATCAAGCCTGATCTTGAACCAATACCCTTTTTAATGACATGGTCAATAAGTTGTTTCATCATCCCAAACTATTTCGGGATTGTGGAATGAATTCGTGATGCTTATGTTATTTGCCCCTTTCTATCATGGACGTTAAATGTCCTAGACTCGAGTCTATCCTTTAAAAAATTGAAAATACTAAATAACTCTCTTATTTTTGCTTTGGCAACACTGTAGTCCAAATTTGAAAAATTATTTTCAAACCATAAATGACTTTTCTAGAATTTTTTATATTTTTTCGTTAAAAGGCATAGAAATACCTTTCCAATGGTTTCTTGTTCACCTTCGGATCATTCCAGATGAGAGAGTTATGATTTTTTTGAACCTTTGCTATCCAAAACCCCTAGGACCCACGTGCTATACTCTGTTTGGGCTATTTTGGCCCATCAGATGACTTTTTGAAATTGTTAAGTATTTTTTCTAAAAACTTTACGAAATTCCCGATTAAAAAGGTATTGTTTTCAATTTAACAATTTCGAATAAGCCAAAAATGATTTTTCAAAATGCATCACACCTTTTCCTTTATACATGCTGCTAGTATCAAAATAGCCTAATTCTAAAAATTAACTCTGCCTAGAAGATGATTCTCTAAGATTTTTAAAATATTTTTGCATTTGTCCTCATTGAGTCATCTTCCCAATGATACCTTATTCACTCTATGAAGCCTTCGAATCTAGTTGAAATAAATTAGGGAAAAGAGATAACGTGATGCTGTCCCCTATTATTAACCCAATTTTTGAAATACCCTTATAGAAACATTCAGACATTTCAAAGTGCATCGTATTCCTACTATACAAAACCTATAGACTTAGATTAAGGTTAAACAAAAAATATATTTTATACAAATATTTGGTTTTCTATATTTAAAATCTTTTTTTGGAAAAAAACTTTTCTTTTAAAACATAAAAAATTTTCATCTTTGGAGATACTCCAACGTCACTACTCCGAGGGAATACCGAACCCCATTTTTCACTAAAAATACCTAAATTTTCACTCTTGGATTTATTCGAGATTCTTAATTATTTTCTTAAATCACAAAAATTTTCATATTTAGGGATACAACCCTACTACTCTGAGTGAATACTCCAATCCTATTTTTTATTAAAAAATAAAAACTTCTCTTCATTCCTAATTATTTTTATAACTTTATCTTTGGGGATACTCTAACTTCGCCTTTTCGAGGGATACTCTAACCTTGCTTTTACCAAAAAAATCCAAAATTTTTCTTTCTTCTAGATGCTCTGGATTGTTTTGATAAAAATCTTTTTTGTTCTACAAATTATCATCGAATCCAGACAAGTCTTTAAATTGCCTTCCCGATTATTCTTCAATAATTGAAGAATAATTATGAAATACATTTCAATCATCCTTCATTTTTATGCTCTTTTGTTCATGATCATTTGTTTATGATATTATTATATTCTTTTTTGTCTTACTAACACATTTCCTTTTTGTAGTGACTATCATGCCTTAATATTTAAAATTCGTTTTCAAAAAACTTTTACAAGGCAATGTTCCATGTTGGTATCTCTCTAGTGCCTAATACGGAATATCCCAATTTTCAAAATTTAATTCGAAAACTATTTTCATAAAATCCCTATGCTCCTTATACCTTCATGGTGCGTAGGTGATATAAATCTTCTTTAAAACTTGGATTTACATTTTCCACCAAAACTTTATTCATAGAAAGGGAATAATATCTAAATAATGACCAAATGGAACTGATTAAGCAAAAATTAAGGCAAGACGTAGTTAGTGGGTGCCAATTTCAGGTGTCATGGGGGCGGTAATTCTTCCCCATGCGTAACCAACTCCTAAATCCAACCAATGAATCTTTGGATCTTGTAGACCTTGAAATCGATGTTTTGAGTTTCGTAACTCAGAATATTTTTTTCAATAGGCATTCAATCCTACCTAGCTTGAAATGATCGATGGTGATTCCAAGTTTATGGCCACTTTATGCTGGCCATATGAGACTAGTTGGACGAGTGATTTGCTCAACGGTCTCTTTGCCCTTCATATTATTATGCCTAATCCAAATCTTGATCACGAGATAACTCAAAGGCTCGACCACTACCACTATCATTCATTTTTAAGTCGGATGCACTAAGCTCTTTTGATCATCTAAAGTTTTAAGGGCAGGCAAGTGGTGACAGCTTAGCGACTCCACTGGGGAAAACTGAAGAGAGTTAGGGCTATGACTTACTATGTCTTGTGCATCCCTTGCTTTTTCGACTTTCATTTATTATTTTTATATAATTCCCTATTATTTTTCCTTTCTAACCTTTTACTTTTTATGGCCTTTTTATTGTGATTGTTAGGGACTATTCTATTCTCAAACAAAAATTAATTTAAATAAGTATAGTAATGTAGGGTAAACAAAAGGTTTGATTATTTCTCTAACACATACCATGCCTAGCATTTACACTAGATTCTAACCAAATAACATGGTGCCGTTAGTATCTTAATTATTAAGAAGAAGTGAGCCATCCACCTTCTAAGTAACCTTCCATAAAGGGATGGCAAGACCTTTTGGGGTGTAAATTTTCTATGTCTCTTTTAAGTACCCTTTCGCATTTACATAGGGAAATACATCCACCAGATTAAACTCATTCTGCTAAACCTAGGATGGGCTTAGGATCGGGGCACCTCGACTGTTCTTACCTCATGGAAAACTAATTCTAATACCTAATTAAGTGTCAACCTAAACCCATACAGTGAACTCTATGAGCTAGACCATGTTAAACCATATCGGATTACTACTAAAATAACTCAAAGAGTATGATCACTTGAGGAAACACTTCTTATATTACTTCTATATACCATGGTTACATAGGTAATGATGGGTGAACATTGTCACCCGCGTGTGTCCTTTTTATTTTTCATGATCATTCCTTAGGACATGCCATTACATTTGACAGCAAATCCTCTTTAGTAAGTAGGTGACAACAAGTGAATGTCATTACCTATAATGCTCCCAAAAAAGTTATATTTGACCAAAATAAGCTATCATGTTGTCCGAATGATGGCTTAGCATATAGTCAACGTAGATGTTGATGAACAAATGTCACCACTTAATTGGTTAGTCTTGTCCTTACAAGTTATCGTGTCACCTTGCTAAAGGCGATTTTAACCTAAACATGCCAGTAGGTTATCTATTTGTTGTTAATTGTCATATTCGCTCTTAGGTGTCATATCACTTACTATCAGGGCAATTTCTGTGATTTATTTTCATTATTTCTCTTCTTTTTACTAATATTCTCTAACCCTATAGAACCTTATTGTTTCATGTGTATGTCATATGCATCATTTCTTGCATCAACATGTAGAGACAATTGACATGGGGCAATGGTGAACGAACATCATAATGCCTAAAAGATCTTCACCCCATCAGCGTCAAATGTCCTTGATAAGTTTTTGGGCATAATTCATCCATTTCCATGGATTCCTTCCTCACATGGGCCATTCTACCATGGTTGGTGCGATAAAGACGCAACATGGTGCATCTCGTACATTCCATCTACCACTATTAATATTGTTTACAATTCTAAAGGAAGATTTCTATGATAACATTTTCATGCTCATGACATCTTTTCATACCTTACATTAACATCCTTATTGCACTTATTTGCATACATGCATGAATACTTCCATGACCAATTCATGAACCTAAGGGTGCAGAGTGATGGCTTGCATGAGTACTAGAACTTTTCTAAAGAAGCTTCATTATTCCCTAAGAGGTATCAAATGAAGATTGGCATTGTTAATCATGGGAGATGAATACTCAACTAGAATTGAAAGATTGGAGCTCATGCA
>JBBYHL010245023.1:33334-46385 GCA_038381835.1 Adansonia madagascariensis
CAAGAGGCAACCCTTGCATAGAAGGGAGTTAATTGCCCCATTGTCAACTTTGCACTTATAAAATGACTAGGAAAAGGCTTGAACAAAATCAGGTGTCTGCACTACTAATTTGGCTTAAAATTAATTTAGGTTATGGAAACTTTAAAAAAAATCAATTATAGACATTATATGTAGTTGCTTTCATGTTGGAATTTTCTAGGTTTTTTTGTAAATGTTCTAATGCATTAAATCTCCAAGCATGCATGTGAAACGTTCATCATGATTTTTGGAATTTTTAGATAGCTTGTTAGCATAGATATTATTCATGTTTGAAGGCTGGTTTAGGCATGAAACAATACCAAAACGAATAACAATAATTGCTACTCTTGCATATCCCAAATCGTAGTCAAAAGTGAGGCAATCATTGCCTATCTCATTGCTGCCTTGAATAAAGGACAATAGCTTAGTTTTGGCATCTAGTAGCATTCAAAAGTGGTGCAAAGTAGCTTCCCCATTTGCAAGAAAGAGCCATTTGATGGCCAAAGAGTTTGCTTTGACTAGGGCATTAAGTATTAGAGTCCTAATCCAATTAGAAATTATTTCCCATTAGGAGTATAATTCTTAAAATATAGGGATTGTAATCCTAGTTAAATTAGGTAATTTTCACCTAATGAGATTGAGATTCCTAAAATTAGTAAACAGAACTCTAGTTGGATTAGATAATAGTTACCTAATGGAATTAAAGTTTGTAAGAGTTAAGATGGGTTTCAAACTTTCTAAATAATTTTATAAATCATCCTAAATGTGTTAAAGAGATTGATGCAAATAACATGATTACCAAGTGATTGGCCATGCATTTTAAAATTCACCCTTATAATATCACTGATTACATGGGAATGATTATAGACTAGATTTTAGTATCACTGGGTTATGGACAATTAAAATTTTCCTTGTTAGTATTTTTATAAATAAGGTCTGTGAACCGTACCTTTTCTTTTCATTTTCAAGTTGTAAATTCTCTGTTTACCAAATTCCTTTTGAATGTAACTCAAGGTTTCTTACAAAGATATTTAAATTTTCTATAAGCTTTGTAAATTTAGATTTAGATTTATATTAGAATTTATGAAATTCTGAATCGTAAAAAGACAATGGCACCAAAAAGGAAAGATCAAGGAGATCATGATCATGGCTGACAAAAACTATGTTGGTATCCTTAAGAATTTGACCAACTAGTTTTCTAATGGCTCAAGGAAACTAAAATACTAAAGTTCATAATCATCCTAGTAGATTGTATGTGATAATTTTATTTTTGAATTTACATATCTATGACATAAAATTAAATAAATACTATGCATGTTGTTGCAACAAATTAACTGGCCATGACATACAAAAGGGTTGCGTATCTATGTATGTCATGTTTGTAGCAATTTGAGTGAAAACATGACCATCCAAAAATGATTATGAAATCATAACCAATTTTTTTGTATAAGTATGATTGGTCACCTATAATAATCATGTTTTATACAAAGATTTAAAATTAGTTAAAAATCTCTAAGAAAAAATGATTTTGGGGTCTATGAGTAAAACCAGAAAAAATAGCATGGGTTCAAAATTTAGCTGCATGTGAGGATAGCAGCACAACACCCATAAATTGATATCTATCACCTGTTTATTATCTTTGGTCTTAAGGATTGTTGGTTTTGGTTTCGGTATTTAAAAGGTTCCTTAAAAAAAACTTAAAATAAATATGTTATTTTAGGATGATTCAGAATTCTTATCATTACAAATTTCCTATGTTTTTTGGCAACTCAACAAAAAATAGGGTTTTTAGAAAAAAAACAATTAATTCGTTCCTTAAAAGGATATTTCACATTAGTAATAATTATCGAGAATGTCCTCTGTAGCCTAGCAGAGAGTTTGGAAGATTACCTTAACTCCAAATATTGCCTTATTTACTTTTCAAAACCAAAATCATTTTAAGGATGCATTTTGAAATCA
Organism: Adansonia madagascariensis; assembly: GCA_038381835.1. Classification (NCBI taxonomy): domain Eukaryota; kingdom Viridiplantae; phylum Streptophyta; class Magnoliopsida; order Malvales; family Malvaceae; genus Adansonia; species Adansonia madagascariensis. Next base: position 35,312 of record JBBYHL010245023.1, read on the forward strand.
CTTATCTTCATTGTATATATTCCAAACTTCAATGTGATGCAAAAGGATAACGATGCATTAATCAAATAATTATGCAATATATTGAATAAACATTATCTAAGTAGCATAAATATTTAATATGAGGAAAACAGGCATGAAATTATATTTAAAAATCCCTTCATTATATTTTAAAATGCAGAATTACTTAAACATTTTGTGTTAAGGAATTTCACAACCTATCTAGTAGCTCAACTGAGTTGAGAATTTATCCTTTTACTCTAAGTTCATGTATCATTTTTAAGACGGGTATACTACTTTTTTAGGAAATGCACTTCAAGGACGTTCCTTGGCTACCCACTAAAACATACCTAAAGCCATTTCACTAACTCACATTATTCTCGAGTAAATAATGAAAGCAAGACCATTCGAGGTATTTGTTTCATTCCTTCTTATGAGGACATTGAAATACCTATAGAGGTAACAAAATACCATAGAGAAAACTCGATTGGACTTAAGGAAGATTTTGGGAAAAAAATCTAAGACCATAAGGATATTTGAATACCATCAGAAAGGTATTTGAATTCCATAAGGTAAGTTTAGGTAATTCGAATACCACAGTCAGGGTATCCAAACAACGTAATGTTTGTTATGACTTGAAATTTTAGAAATAAAAAGACCATGTAGACACATGATTTCATTTGGGCTTTCTCTCAAATATTTCATAGTTGCCAAAGTCAAGGACTAGCGAATCAACCCAAAGGGACCGATCCCCTCGATGCGGGGGTTCATCCCTTGCCTTCTATTGACCAAAATTTTCAAAAGATGGCCATAAGTATCAATACTTGTCAAAACAAAATTGAGAGGCACCTTCCTGTGCTCTAAGATATTGATACTTATCCATGCAATATTGATACCCTAGTTAATACCTATCTGCAAAGTATCAATACATAGGAAGAAATCAAAGTCCCATAAAGGTATGAATTTGTAATGGCATCCATGCCATGAAGTGTCAAGTGAACCCAAATGCATAGAATAAATTACATCTTTTAATAATAAAATTTTAAACTAAACTTTTTTCATATAAAATATTCAATTTGGACTTTTTGTATATGAATTTTTATACACATAGAAGGTTTCCTTAAGCTTTCAACTATAAGATTTTAATTGGGCTTTTCACATATGGGATTTTTCGTTAAGTATTCCTATACAAAATTCCTAATTGGATTTTCATACATGGACTTTTCCACTAGACTTTTTAAGTATAGCATTTTGATTCAACTTATACATGGAATTTTAATCCAATCCTTTACACATAGTTTTTTTAGAACTTTCACATAAAATTTTTGATTAAATTTTTTGAAATAGATTTTTTTTCTAATTTTTAAATATAAAATTCTTGATTAAATTTCATACACGTATGATTTTAATCAAACCTATTAAGACATGTAGATTTCTAATTAGAACTTTTGTACACAAACATTTTCAATTTGGTCATTACTTGCAATTTTTGTTAAATATCTTTAAATTAATTTCTTTTCCATGAAATTTTATCAATTAAAGCCCTTTTCGTATTAATTATTTTAATTAAACTAATATTTTTAATAAGATTTTTCAATCAAAATATTTTAGTTTTTTCACCATTTAAAATATTCTTAGATATGTGTCCAATATGCATGAAAATACCATTTAATCAAGCCTGCCATAAAATCATCTCATGAAATATTAGATTTTTGCTAATGGATAACTTTGCATATAATAGTAAAATAAATGTTTTTACCTCTTTTGGCCAAACTTCCTCCTCTATAAATTAGGGAGGCTTTCTAGTTAGGAATTTTGGGCTTTTTAAAAATATTTAGAGTAAAAAAAGGTTTTTAAAGTTTAATTTAAAGGTATTTTTCTACAAAAAAAATTTTCTTTCAATTTTCTTTCTACTAATCTTATTTCCACTTTAGTTGTTAATTCACTTTTAAGTTTTTTTTTTCTCTTAACTTAAGCTTGATGATCCTAAACCTTTGTTTAGCGGAGGTTTGAGCCCGTGGTGTAAAAAACCAAGTTCATGGCCAAACTTCGAGCGAAAAGATGGATTTGATGATTTTCATTCAAAACATGTTTATTCAACTTTCTTATTATTTTAATTTATAAATCTTATTTTATTTTTTTTATTTTAGTATAATTTTTTCACTTTCCTTTCCACATTCCTTGCATGCATTTTATTAATGTCATTTATATCACATGTTCATTTTATGCCCATGATTTCATTGATTCTTTATTCTTCCATATTGATATATTTGTTGTACTAATATTCCTTGAGTTTATTGTTGATGCGTGTAAAGTTAATCATGTTGAATTTTTTTTGGTAAAAGAGGATGTTTTTTGAGGCTTTAAAGTCATTCATAATATTTTCATTCACTTACTTTTGATATAAAAATATTGCACATTACAATAAACCAAATTCAAAAAATCAATTTTCAAGAAAGAATATTGTTGTAATATATCGAGATATGAATCTCAACATATCAAAGCAAATAGCACTTTAATCATTATAGGGCCCTAGCTATCAGACGAATCGCTCATCCAAACTTTTTGTACTAAAATATATGATGGCTAGGTTAAAAAGTCGCTACCAATCCTTTTCAAACATCTATCAAAGCTATTCACTAAAGAGTTATGAAACTCTAAAAGAACAATTTTATGACCCATGTCATCCACATATCTAAAAAATTAGATTCGGAGTTGGTTACACCACAAGTAAGGATCGATCCTTTCTTGATGCCCAAAACTTAGTACCAACTAATTACACTACCTATATTATATTTTCTTGATTTCAGATATCAGATATCCAACAATAATTCCCCTTTTAATTCATAAAAACCAGCATATTCCAAAGAAAAAGGAAAAAATGTTTCTTGAGACTCCTCCTATCAGGTACCCATAAGAACAACTAAATGTCGGTTTGAGATTGACTTGAATTTATAGCATAATATAGAGCAAATAAATTTTTCTAAAAAGAAAAATTTCAAGAATGTATTTGACTCAATGGTATTTATAAACCAGGCATCAAAACCTAATTATTTATAAAAGTGAACTCTATTCAAAAGGAATATGAAATAAAAAATAGGGACTAAATTGAAAAAAATACAACTTAAAAAACTAGGCTAAAAATCAATTTTCTATCGAATTTTTATTAACTTGAGAGCCCTGTTATTAGACATTCCTTGTCTTATAGCTCTAAAAGTAATACTTTTAAAATCAATTCCATGTTACTATATGCCCTCGAGACAATCAGATTAGATAAGGCATGTAATAGTTAATAATGCAAACCAATCACTTATGTTAGCGATTCAAGGTTTTCCTTCATGTTAGTAATGTGATTGATAATCATGCAAACACTAATTGGATGAAGCCTATAAAACATAATGTCCTTGCAAAATTATTAAGCCAAGCCTGCTCATTTTCATCAAAGTCTCATCATTTCATAATCAAAGTAAGGAAAAATAGATTGGATCTAAACATTTAAACTCATGATTTGATTAAGTTAAGTTTAAATTTAGCTTGCCTAAGCTTAATCTAAACTCAAATCATCAAAATACACTAAGTATTATCATCTAAACGAGTCTAGACCTTGATGTATAAAGGTTAAGCTTGGGCAAGCAAGTTATCCTGCTTTTTACCATGGCCAAATATTTTTTAGCCCAAAGAGTTGCAATTTCATCTTTATAAAACATGATTTTAACTCAATATACTTAGACCTCAACATAATTAAGCTTAAAACATCAAAATCTAACAATAACATGAAGGTCAAACCCTAGATCTATTCTCATCATGTTTGAACAAGATCACCATCATCAACATCATCGTTTAAATTAAAATTTAGTAAATAATCAAGAAATCATCCATCAAGTTAAAACCTAGCTAAATCTTGTTCACAAAATCATAACATCAAGAACTACCATAGCTGAATCATCAAGAATAACAAAGAATTATGGTCGAAACATGTAGCACTAAGATCAAGCAAGATTCAAACATATAATCATGCTATTAAAATGATTAAGGAAATTACCTAATCAAGCTTCTTTTCTATCAAGAAAATAAGAAAAATAAGATAACATTCTAAACATTTTTTTAATTTGGAGTTGTAAAATTGTTAAAATGAATAGCCACACACTTTTATTTAGGGGCTAAATGTTAGTAAGCTGACATTAAAGTGAGATTAGACAAACTACTAACCTCCCTAACAAATTAGAGTGAAATAAATTGTTAAGTTGAAATAACCTCAATGCCTTTATTTAATACATGAGCATAATTTCCATAACATGTGCTATAATCGACCAAGCTATTATTTATTAGCTAACTATGTACAAATTTTCTTTTCATCCAATTAATCTTCAAAATGCTCTTGTAAAAGTGTAATTAGATGTTCCTTTCTATAGTAAAAATATCCATTAACGACATTCGCTAGAAAAATCTAGAATTTTCTATCCTGAACCTCTCAGATTAAGCCCCTCAAGAATTCCTTGCACATTAATTCCTAAGGTTTTTTCATTACTCGATCTCTATTGCATTTTCTTGACCTAAAGTCCATATCCAGTTTCATTTTATGTAATTATTTTTGAAATCCAAGCTATGAAATGTATCCAATTTAAAAATCTAATTCTAGGCAATAAAATTGACATTTTACAGTTGACTTTACCTATAATTGGCCTTTCATTTTTGTTGACTTTTGATTTTGGCTTCTAAAATAAGTCTCTTTTTTATCTAAATGACCTTAACTATTCTAATTACCTAAAGGGACATACACTACTCAACTTTCATCGTACTCAAATTTTTGGACCCAGGTCTTGATTTTTCAAATCTGCCACTTATCTTCTAAATCAGATAATTAAGCTAAAATGCCTCATTTCTTTAAACTAAGCCCATGAAAACATTTTAAAACCTTAATTAGACTTTTCCATTACTAATAACTCATCTATGAAGACCTAGATCGAGAAAATTCTTCTTAAACCCTAAAGTCAAAGATAAAGCAATTAAAAGCTCAAATAAATAGGGTGTCTACAAAGACTACTTTCCACACCCCGAGTTCATTTTTGGAAGAGAAATCAAATGGGCTCAATAAAGATGGGTTTTGAAATGCCAAAATTTTTTTTAAGGCTTGTCTAAGGTATTCTTCTAAACCATAAAGAGAAATATTATCTTTTTCTTCTTTTAAATATCTACTAGAAAGTTTTACAGATAAAAAATTATTTTATTTTTTTTGGAAATGCAAGACAAGGTTTGATTAAAGGACAAATGGTCCCAAAAAATCTTTTTTTTTTAATGTTTCAATCTAGGTCCATAAATGTAGAAAAAAATTTCTTCTTGGATGGTTCTACTAGGGGTTTTGAAGAAATGAAAACATTTTTTTTAAAAATAATATGTTGAAATGAAATCAGTAGCCTATACTTTAAATCCAACTTTAGAACTTTGTTATGGCTGAAGTACTATTATTTTTGAAAAATTATTTTGGCTATAGTTTATGGCCTAAACTGAGTCAAGAGTTAATCTGAGACAAGTATTTGAAAAAACATCTTAGGAAGCATAATGGTTGTCTTAATAGATGGCTTCATTGATTGCTCATCTAACTCAACAATCACCTAAGAGTTAGTCCCAATTCTAACCCCTTTCTTTTATTTGTTTTTCACTAATTATTTTTGTTAATTGATTTTGTCTTACTTTTATTTTAAGATATCAAGATAGAGGTCATTAAATAAGTTGTAAAAGGCTTTGTGTTTGTTCCTTTTCACACATTATTAATGTGCATTTCATGACATAAGCCTATTTAAGGGATGAACCTATTTACGAAGAGGGTGAAATAGTTATGCCTTTTTGAGGTGTTAGCCTTTGCATGGGCTAGTGAAAAAACTATAAGGTGTAAATTACCTATGCCTTCATGAGGTTTCAACCTTTATGTAGGTCAGGACAATACTCCCACCCAAAATAAACCCTTTTCGTTAGAAACTCATGACAAGTAAGGATCAAAGTGCCTTGTTAGTCCTTTCTGATCTCAAAGAGCAAATCAAAAGCTTACTTAGAGGTCAAACCTGAGCCTCATGTAATAAACCATATGAACCTCACCTGGTTAGAGCCACACTTTAGAGGTTACTAAAATTTAGAAACACATGAAAAACACTTTTGACCTTTTGCAGTTTATTTTGAATATATAGATTTTCAATGTTTATATTTTTTAGCATTTAATTTTTTGTGATATATTTTGTGGTATTGTTGTTGTATTTTATTGAACTAATTGGTGTTTTCTTTTCTTTTATCTTTTTTATCTTTTTTTTTCTTTCATGCATGACGTGTAAGATATTTGTTTTAAATTGGATATCAACCAAGTAAACTTTCTTAAGCTTCATAGAGGTTCAAACAAAAATGAAACTCATTTATAAGAAATATCAAGAGGTCCTTGCAGACTTGAAGAAAAATCAAAAGAATAATAGGGACTATTTGCTTAGGAGTTTTGCTTAGGAGTTTTATTTCCATTCTATCAAGAATGGTTTTTTGAATTTATAGCAAAATATTTGACAGCATTAATATGAATATGGAACCAATGAGGTAATAAGAAAATAAGCCAATTTATTAAGAAATATACTCATATAGTCCTTCTCTTCTCAGTTTGAATGGATGAGTGGATGATCCTAGTCATGTAGAGTCTTAAGATTCATTATATCAATGCTTCACACTAAACCAAGAAGATTTGACATTAACACTTAAAGAGAATTTCATTTTTCTTTGACTTGAGTCTTTAGATTCAAAAAGCATTTATTACAAAGAGCTCAAGCTTGATAGTTGTCACATGAAATTGTCTAGGATTTCATAGATGAAACTCTAGCCTAAAGGATTTTTTTCTTATGAAATATGATAATAATGATGTCGTTCCATAGGAATTATTGCCTGAGTAGATTGAAGATGCTGAGAGAATGATCAGGTGGTTAGTGTGCTTGCTCTAGCTATCTAATGTTTGTCCTATTCTTTAGAGTTTTGGACACATTGAAGCAACAATAGTGGATTTGCTTAAATCTTTGAGCAAGAATATTAACCCAATATTGGCCATTATTATCAAGGCAATTAAATCACTAAACCTCTGTTGAAGATAAGGCAAAGGGAGGTTCCATGGATGTGTATAGTTATTATATGTTTAGGCCTAAAGTCACTTTTTTGGGTAAAGAATACAAAAAAGATTACACTATATCTATCGATATATATTCTTCTTCAAGAGTTTAATGAGAAAAGGTGGCCTGAGTTAGGAACTAAAAATAATTGGGTAAAAATATTTAGCCATTTAAGTTTGAAAGATGTAACATGAAAAACAACTTAGATTGCACCTATGTCAATTATGTACTGTGTGCAACTATTTCATCCAGTTGCAATGTATTTGGGGAACCATTGGTTATGCACTACTATTTGTCTAGATACAACTTGGGTTGGAATAGTTTATCCTGATGACCTTAAGATTAGCACGTGCAGACTTTGACTATCAAGGAGATGGATATACGAGTTGGTTGCTAGAAATTTCACTTGCTTGGAAAAAATATATGAATCTGAGTTAAGTAGACTCATTGATGACATCACCTTGAGTTATCATGCATGGACAAGAAGCCAAATCATAATTTGGTTTTCCCTAATATGGATAGGTCAATTCCCTCGGCAGCTATTAAGCTTGAGCCTATTATGCCTTTATCCCTAATATGGATAGGTCAATTCCCTCGACAGCTATTAAGCTCGAGCCTATTATGCCTTTAGAAATTGACTTGATCAGGGAAGAATTCAAAAGGGATTAGAAAAAGAATAAATAGCAAAAATCAAAGGCTTTGCGATGAAATAGCAGATTGAAATGAAAATAGTACATGAGAAAGCAAATTCAAAAAAATAACTGATGAATATAATATGATAAAATTCGATTCAGTAGAACATAATAAAAAAATAAGGCTTGCTATCACATATAGGAGGACAAGTAGGTCTTTTGGGAGACATACTAAGGAATTGGAAAGGCTCTAATAAGAATTGGAATTATGGAAAATTTAAGCTCTGGAAAACCAAGTTAAAAAATCCATGTTCGAGCACATATGAAAATGTTAGAAAATACATGCTCCTTTATGTCGATAAAAATGAAAAGGCACATACAAGAAAATGAACAGCTTAAGGTTGCATTAGCTGAGGAAAAAGAAAAGGTGTCTTAGTTACAAGATGAGAAAGATTTGATTAAGACAACTATCTAAACTCTAGGGTAATAGCTACAAGGTTAAAAGACTAACATACTTTCCCTGATTCGAGAATGCCTAGAAAAAATGCAAAATGGAACCAAGTTTTTAATGTAGATATGTATTTGACAAGAGATAGAAGGCTAAATACATTGGTAGGCAACTATATATTGATCACCTCATTAGGAAATTCACCAAGCAATGATCCAAGTTGGAAAGCTAGTGAAAAAAGTGAAGGCACTATGGCTGCAAATCAACTTGGTGGGAGTCTATGGATCAACCTTGTTGGAATTTCTAGAGAAAGCACAGAAAAAATATGAGCAAGTTAGGCTCTTTTATGGATGTAATTCTAGGATGATCAACAATTTGTAGACCATGTTTCATGAATTAATGAAATCCTTTAGTTTGAAATCTGCATTTAAAATATTCCTAGATCAACACATGACATCCTCATTCTTTACATTTTCATTGCAGAGTAAAAGCATGCATTGTTACACTCATCCAACAATTCATATGCAAAATAATTCATTTATTCTGTTTAACAAATCACAATGCAAAAAACTAACTCAAAGAGTTTGGAACCGAGGTAACAAAATTGTAAATGTGAAAAAAAAAATTTAAACAACCAACCTACCATTATAACACTTGATCATGCACCAAAACCATGGAAAATGAACAAGTGCAACTTTCATTAAACCCAAAAATATGAATTTAAGTAATGAAGGAAAAATGAGATTGGCGCATTTGGGGTAATATTACCTGAAAGGCAAGCACCTCAGAACACGTAATTTCTAGAAGCTACACCTACAATACATATTAACGAAATAGCCTTCCAAGGGGTACAAAACCAAGTTCATCGTTAGAGGATCCGATGGTCCCCAAGTTGGATGTGCTTCTTAAACAAATGAAGCTCAAACTTAGAGTCAAGAAACAGACCAAACTAAAGAATGAAAAAAAAGAAGTATCAGCTCATTAAGAAAAAGCCAAAGAATTTGGTAGCATTGTGTTAGTGTAAACCATGCAAGCCAATCATTGTGGCTTCTAAAGCATTATCATTTAGTGATTTCATGTAATTAAACATTATATTGAATTAATGTTATAAAGTTATATTTTTATTCGTAAGATTTAATTGTATAATTGTCATAAACAACTTATGTAGATAAAGCCTATGAAACACATTAGCCTTGCAAAGATATTGTAAGGAGTTACAATTATAAGATCCTTATGCATCAAAGATGAGTTTTTAAAAACATTCCTAGCTATCGTATTGTCAACAAAAGGCATTAACAATGCACAAAAGCTAACATATATAAGCCTATATGCATAGAATGCGTGCAACTAATCTCATAAGTTCAAGTATAAAGATATTTAGGGACATTATATGGGTGCTTGTTATGGTAACAAATTCACTAAACAAGACTCACTACGAAAGTTTCATTTGGTATTTCACTCAAGTGTCTATGGAAATACTCTAATATGTTAGTAATACAAGTGATCCTTAGACTTATAATCCAGGTTATCTCATATAAGGAATGTCATGCTTTGATTTCGTCATGAACGAGTCCACAATAGACGGATGCTTATGGTAGGATGGTTTTAGATATGGCATGAATCATATGGTTGGTGTATAGTGGTCCAAAGTGGATTCATCACCATAAGTGATATGAAGGACATATCTCGCATGCACTTGGCGCATGTACTCAAAGTCTTTGGCCAAGGCAATATTGATTATAGAGTTAACACATAGGGGTTGCATACTAAATGGAATGGGCTAAGAGTAGACACTAAACCGTGCTCTTGATAATTCTAGGATATCTATGAAGGATATTTATTACAATGAGATATTGAGCATTAAAGGACTTGCCAAAATCATATTGACACTCGCTGCATATTTGATGGCCATGATGCATTGCTAAATGCTAATCTTGGTCTAAAATATCAAATATTCTTAATTGGGCTATTTTATATTTATTACCAATATGATAAGGGCCTAATGGGTTACACAAATAAGGATGACTAGAAGAAATTAAATTGAGACTGGGTTTAGATGTATAATGCAATTAATGGCTACTTAGGCTTAATTTGAATAAGTTCATATGGGCCAGAAGCAAAATTATAATTTCCCAAAAATTAAAATTTTAAACCCTAGGCTGTATAAACCTATGTTTGCTCTCCCTCATGGCTAATTAGAGTCTTTAAATTTCGGCCAAAAAGACTAAGAAAACCTAGTTTGCATTTTTCTCCTAGAATCCCTAAGGGTGGTGCAATCTTGGTTCTTTAAGAAGAAACTTGTTTTCTTCTTTATTCTTTGATTATTGAATCAAGGTCTTCTAAGTGCAATGAAAGATTTATTAAAATCTAAGCTGCTAGCATAGCTCTCGGTAATAAAGTCTCTTCCTCATTAAAAGTTTTTGAGTCACCTTTATGGATAATCATTAGAGAGTGGATGCTTGGTTAGCTTTGGTTTATGACAACTGGGCTAGTGTGTTTGATAATTAGGTCATGGAATTGCTAAAATACTTCTACAAGATTGAGGTATGTTTAAATCTTGAATAGTTATTTAGGGTTTTTGATAAAAAAAGATTAATCAAAATCATGCAAGATGATCTTATATAGGGGGTCTTAGCTAAGTTTCATTGATTTGTTTCTGCTACAATATTCATGTGTTATTTATAAATAATTTTTAATCTAATTACTGCTACCTCAAGACTTTCCTACACATTAATTTGATAAGTTAAGCTACTGCCTAATTTGAATTGCTAAAATACTTCTACAAGATTAAGGTATGTTTAAATCTTGAATAGTTATTTAGGGTTTTTGATAAAAAAAGATTAATCAAAATCATGCAAGATGATCTT
>JBBYHL010245023.1:46485-60158 GCA_038381835.1 Adansonia madagascariensis
ATATAGGGGGTCTTAGCTAAGTTTCATTGATTTGTTTCTACTGCAATATTCATGTGTTATTTATAAATAATTTTTAATCTAATTACTGCTACCTCGAGACTTTCCTACACATTAATTTGATAAGTTAAGCTACTGCCTAATTTAATCATCCTTGCAAAGTTCAAGGTGTAGGATCTTGAATAGTATACTAGCATGATATCTCCATAAGCTCACATCAAAATGTTCATTAGAAAGATGACAAAGGACAACCATAACAACAAGATATTAATCATTTACTTTTAACATAGTTTGTCTAGCATATGGTAAATGGTAAAATAAACTAAAGTAAAGTTAAATCTAAAGTTGGATTGATGTAATCAAGGAATTCCTTTAACAATACAAACAAATGCTAGATTGGGCATTGGACTAATTATCTGTCTCGAATATGGAAAAGAAATCGGTCGAGACATACAAACAATATTCCTAGATATGGAAAGACTTAGCATCTTTAGTCCAATAACCTTTAACCAAAAAACCACCATGTTATTTGTGAATACCCTTCACCCATCATTCTACTACAAACTTGCTAGGAACATGACTAAAAATTTTGCTAATTTGGTTATATCAGGTGAAATAATTGAAACTGCCATTAAAGTTGAAAAAAATTAGCGGTGAGGAATCATCTACAATGAAAAAGTTTAGACCAACCAAGAAGAAAAAGGATGGTCATGCCATCAATTATACTTGTCCAGCTTACTACCAACCACCTGTGTCACCAAGACTTTGCCATAACAAACCAAGCTACCCTTTCCAAAATCCATATGCTTTTTTTCTCGATGCTACCACTGGACATATGTCATAAATAAACCCTCCAACCTAAACTCAGAATAATGCCAAAGCTTTATCCAATTAGGTAAGCTAGAAGAGCAATCTTGAGAAAAACTCATTTAACCTTATCCTAATGACCTATAAGAAATTGTTTGCCAAATTGTACGAGGGCCGGTTAGTGGCAGTGATTTACATCTAGCCTTACACTCCTCCATAACCTAATTAAGATGATGTTAATGCTAATTGTAGATACTTAATTTTGCTTGGGCCTCTATTCAAGCATCACGAGGCATCATGAGGCTAAATGAGCAAGCACAGATAAGTCCCCCAACATTCCTAGCTTAGGTACGTGCTTGTAGAGCCAAAGGTGAGCAAAATACATATACTTTTTCAAATGTATCGATACAATGCTTGGTAGTAGCTAATATAATATTTTTGGACCAAAATGAATAGATAAATGGCCAAATATTTTTATACATAAGTAAATATACCAATAAATTTGCTAAATGTATCAATACAATCCCCAAATATGTTGATACATTTAGCCTTTTTGGTTGAATGTACGGATATAATTCCTAATTGTATCAATACATTTAGGCATTTTTGCTTGATATGTGGTATTTTCCTTCCATTGCACCATACATCTAAAACAAGAGTTTGGCCACATTTTTGGTTCCAAAAGTTACCTTAATTCATGTCTAGCCTTATGAAAATTATTTTAGATCTCCTGATTGAGTTAATGTGATCTTCTGAGGCCAATTTGGCTAGGAAAATAGGACATTTTTTAGGATAATTTGATTGAACAAAGGGTAATATTGTGCTTTCATGATTATCAACCAATATAATGGCTTCTTTGTCCCTAAGAATTGGCATGCTAGCCAATGGTAGGTTGAAAGCATAATCCTTAGTGCTGTGTTTCAAAAAAAAAAATCAAGCAAAATGCCTAAAATATACCCATCCTAGGTTTCATCCTTGGTGGCTTTTGAAAGCAACATTTTATTACTATGTTTCATTCATTCATGCCACCACCCCTATTAGTAAAACCAAACAAAGAGAAAAGAAAATAAAATAAAATAAGTACGAAAAAAAGAAAAAAAAATCTTGTAGTCGAGAGATAAGGAGCTAAAAAAAGAAGGATCAAGCCTTTTAAGATATTCTTTCTCTTTTTTCTTTTATTTTATTAGTTTTTTTTTAATTTCATTCCATGCCATTCTAGTGAACCTTTTGAATGGATCTATGACCCATGTCACTAGGATTCATGCATTTTCTATATTTTCTTGCTAATGCTTAACGATTTGATGATGTGGTAGTGAAATTTTGGTGAGCAAAAATTATTTTTCTTTTCCTATCAAGGTTCAACAGCCTCTGTTTTATTACCATTATGTTTTACTTCATTTTTATGTCTTAACTATGCTAATATATGATGATAAAACATTATTTTTATTCAAGATATCCATGCTTTCAATTTTTAGTTTGAATATGAATTGCTTGCTATGCTTCTTTAATGAATTTGATGCCTGATATTTTTAATGTGATGTTTAGTTTATCTTATGTTTGTAAAATACTTGTTTAGCGTGTTGTGCTTCTATGCCAAAATATGTTTTGACAACCACCCCAAGTTAAGTTAAGATTAACCTCAAGTAATGAGTATTAATCTTGATTTATTATTTTCAACATGTTGATGCTTCGATCTTTGGGTAGAATTAGGCATTTATGTTTGGATTCATGGCCTAACAAGGTAAAATAAAAACTATTTTCTAGCCTTTAAAATTTTGTGTTTATAAAGTGTTTGATAAAATGCCCTGTGTTGAGCCTTAGTGGTATGGATAACATATTGTTCAGTTGCCCATATACTTTGGGACTTCAAATGGATCTATGATTCTATTTCCATGGACTTCTTATCGACAGATATTTCATGTTCGTAACCTTAATTCATGTCTAGGAAAGTGCAAAACCAAAAACTACACTATTTTAGGATAGGTAGCAGCTTAACTTCTGCTTAAAAATATTATTTTCAAGCCCCCAAAAGATTTGTTTTTTGAATTTATATGGTATTTTCCATTAAAGGCATCAAATTAAATTTCTAACAAGCAATTGTTTGACTCTGAATAAGCTCGGATGAAGGTTATGATTTTTTGAATATGTGCTTCCTATAACCCTTGAGACTAGCAATTAGACTTCATTATGAGCCATTTTTTAGCCCTACAATGATTTTTTATAGATTTTTAAATATTCTTTCAAAAATTACATGAAATTACCTTTCTATAAAAGTATCTTTTATGATTTAACAATTCTAAGCCAATCTAAGATGGTTTTTCAAATTTGTTGCACCTATTCCTTTGCACCTACTACCAGTGTTAAATTGAGTTTGACTTTAAAAATTATTTTCTCATGGAAGGAGATTTTCTTGGATTATTTTAATATTTTTATATTAATCTTCCATGAGTTAACTTTTTAATGGTATCTTGTTTGCACCAAGAAACTATCGGATGAACCTAAAATAAATTCAGAAAGGTAGACAATGGAAAATTGTCCTTGTTTTTAGTCCTAGTTAAATTTGAGCGATTTTCTTGATCCACCTTTTCAAGTCATTCAGAAGCCTTGAAACAAGTCTGACTAATTCCTTAAGTGAGTCACATTCATGTACTAGTCCCACTAGGCTCGGATTAAGGCCTAATTATTTTAAAAAAGAATTTATTTAATCCTTTTATAAGTTTTTTGATTTTTAACCAAAATCAATTTTCTCTTTCTCAAGTTTTCCTAGATTTTTCAAAACCAAAACTTGATTTTCCATGCCTTAATTGACCAATAAGTCTAAACATGTCTCAAAGTTGTTAACTTGATTATTCCTAGATAACTGATGACAACTACGAGTTATATCTTGATCAGCCCTTCCCTTCACGCTTTGTATGTTTTTTTGTTACACAATATTTATTATATTTCCTTATGTCATAGTAACACGTTTCCTTTTCTTGGTAATAATTTTGGCATTTGTATTTTTAACTAAATATTAAACACCATCGAGGTAATGTTTCATGTTGGTATCCCTTCACTACTCAATAGGGGCAATAATTTTTAATTAAATCTAAAAATATTTTTAACCATACATTTTGCTACACCTGTAGGTTACATAGTGGAATTCAAATTTTTCTTACAAAAACTAGATCTATTATTTTCAAAATTCATGCATCATAAAAGGGGATTCTAAACAAATAACAACAAATTAAAACTGGGAAAACCAATACTGAGATATTATATAGCCAGATGGTGTCGATTTAGGGCGTCATGTGATTGCTAATCCTTGCCCACACATAACCGACTATCAAACCTACTTACTAAACTCTAGTACACATAGCTATAAAATTGAACCTTCCAATTTCTAAACTCAGGTTATCGGTCTTAATAGGTGTCTAATTATACCTAGCCCAAATGGTTCATGCGACTCTAAATTTTTGGCCACTTTGTATTGGTATCAAAGATCGGTCATATGAATGATTCATCCAATGATCTTCCCATATCTAAACCTAAGAACTATTTCTTTCTCACCATATCACACAAAATAAAATCCCATGAAGGATTATTTTTAAGTTGGGCATATTTCCATGATGAAGGTATATTATGACTCTAATTATGATTATCGTTTGGGTTTGCCAAGGCATTTAATTGAGAATTGCAAGGCCTTCAAAAGGAATGTCCAAAGCCTAATAAATGTTGGTATCCTAACATTCGACATGAAGGTAGGGTCAAATTTCATGGAAAATACTCAATCGTAATGTGCTAAAAGTTAGCGCTGTGATATTAAAAGGAGCTCATCCAGTAAAAAGGAGCAAAACTTATTATGAACAAAACTTAAAAAATGATAAAATGCTCCTTTTAAGTTTTAGCCAGGAGAAAAATAGTGTTAAAATATGTTATTTTTCAAATGCAAAAATTATGGAAAGGTATTATGAACAAAACTAATAAAAGAAATCAAACTCCATTTAAAAACCTTTAATGAAAACGATGATGTCTTATGTGATCTTATGATATTAATATCCAATAAGTAATATAGGTAAGGTTAGATTAATAATTGTATATTTATATATGTATATATATACATATAAATATATATAAAGGACATAAAATAAATATAATAACATATAATATAAGTAATATGAGATAAAATAAATAACTAGACTAACAAAGAATAAAAATGTAAATGAACTAAACTGCATAAATTAAAATTACAATAATAATAAAGAGCACAAATTTAAATTTGCAGTAAAAGTAAAGTGCATAATTTTAAATTACAATAAAAATAGATTGCATAAATTTAATTGCAATAAAAGTTAACAAACTTAATGGCAATATTTGTCTTTTTCTTTGCTCTTGCTTGGCTTCTTAAAAATGCTAGTGAACCTTTAGCTTAAACCGTTACCTAAAATTAAACTTAGGATCATCAAGCCTTAATGTTGCCTTAAATTAAATAAACTAACAAGAATTTACA
Organism: Adansonia madagascariensis; assembly: GCA_038381835.1. Classification (NCBI taxonomy): domain Eukaryota; kingdom Viridiplantae; phylum Streptophyta; class Magnoliopsida; order Malvales; family Malvaceae; genus Adansonia; species Adansonia madagascariensis. The sequence goes on from JBBYHL010245023.1 coordinate 51,779, forward strand.
AGAACAAAATTTTAGTTCTTGATTCGCCACCAAAATGGTTAGAAAACCATAAAGCTCAAGCTATCACTTAAGTTAATGATTTAGGATCATCAAGCTTTTCATATAACAATTCAAACGAATTAACGTAAACATAGAAGTAACGGTTTTTGCTCATGCTTGGTGATTAAAAGGTTAAAAAAACACTTTAAGCTCAAACTAGATCACCTAAGTAGATAACTCAGGATCATTAAGCTTTCAAAAGAAAAAAATGCTTATGAAGGTGAAAGAATTTAAATAAAAAGAAAGAAAATGAAGAAGATGAAGAGAAGAAATTGGAAAAAATCTAACTTAAAAAAATTATCAAAAGCTATCTCTAATTTTTTTTTCATTTTCCTTTTTTTCTTTTTTTCTTTGAATTTTTTATGAACTCCCTTATATTGAAACCTATTCATCAACACAAATTGCTTACTTGAGTTCCCCTTAAATGGCTATTACAAAATGACCAATGATTTTGGAGTTACCATAATCATTTAGAGTTAGGTGTGATTGGTTACCTATTAGGGTCCTTTTTTTGAGGGTTGCAACACCTTAAACAAAGTTCGAAGTTCACTTTAAAACCAAAGATCAAGTGAAATGGGTTGAGAGTTTGTTAAGCATAAGGAAGGATTAGTAGCCCCCACAACTATCAAATATCTGTACCTTTTAACTACGTGTTATCCTAAATCTTAATTCAAGTTGGTTTTAATTTCTTAGTATTTAAAAATAATTCTTGTGTTTCAAAAATTATATTATTTTTAATTACAGAATTTTTTATAAGTAAATCAAATTTATTATTACTACAGATAGAATATCTTTTATACCTTATCGGATGGCCTAAGGTAATACAAAAGTTTTTTTTCTTGAAGCCATGAAAAATCTCAATTTACCATCTAAAGAGGGTATCTCATTATTAAAATAACTGATGAGACCCCTTCTATAAGCTAGAAGAAATCTATAGACTATCTTAACTTGAGGATATTGCCTCAAGTTTTATTAAAACCACGTGCTATTTAATAATGTGATTAGAGACTTAGTTTTAACATAAAAATTACTATGTTGACTTTAATGAACTTGTCTTGATACAAAAGTGCCAACATGCTCTTAAGGAATTGGTTTTAACATGAAGCTCGCTAAATGACCTTAATGAACATGGCTTGATATGATAATGCCTAGATGATCCTAAGCACTCGGATTTATCATGAAAATTATTAAAACGACTTTAATGACCATTATCGGTGTGAAAATACCAACATGATTCTAAAGTGATGGAAATTGCTAAAATGACCTTAAGTTATGTTAAACAACCTAAATGGCCCTAAAATGATAAGAATTACTAAAATGGCCCTAGATTATGTTGAATAAACTAAATTGCCATAAAATGATCAAACTTAGAAAAATGGCCCTAGCCTATATTGAATAACATTAATGTCCTTAAAGTGATAAAAATGCTAAAATGACCCCACAAATTTGGCTAGTGTAAAAATAACTCATAAATACATAAGAAAACTTAGAAAATTTGCTAAATCCTCACTTAATTTTTGATCACTTGTAAAATGCCTTCTAAGAGAACTTTTTTCTTTTTTCTTTTTTCAAAAACAAGTGATAAAGAAAACATGCATGGTTTTTATGCATAAAAAATTCATCCTAACAACTTAAAAATGCATAAATCAGCAAACATGCATGCAACATTTATATAAAAATAACATAGAAATTGAAAATAATGAAATGGTGTGCATATAATATAAGATGACATGGAATGTTTGCATCAACCTATACATAGTGATAGATGAACAACATGGATAAACAAGCAAAGATTAAAACATAGAAAATTACATGCATTAAAAAAAACTAAAATTCTAGACAACTTAGTAAGAAAAAACATCAAAACAATTTTTTATTAAAAACCTAATTTTTTCTTTTTGGAACTCTAAACACAAGTTAGTAAGAAATAAAAAACACTTTAGATCATAGCTCAAAATTTGGCTATAAGAATTAGATCTTTAGCATAAACAAATCACCTAAGCAAAGGCTTAGGATCATCAAGTTCATATAAGATGAAAGGAATAAATGTAGAAAACAAAGAACATAGAACTAACTCTAAGTAAAAATCTACTTCAAAATATATTTGAAAGAGCTCTCTTTGTCTTTTCTTTTTGCTTCCTTTTTTTTCTTTTTTTTGTTATGCCAAAACTAGAAAATGGCTTTCATATGGATCGACCAAGATGGTTTAGAACCACTTTTGGCTGATCACCCTTATTCCCCTTGCATTATTATCAACTTTTTATCATTTTCTCATGTTTCGCATGCAAGATTTCTTGGAAACAAGCCATCTAAACCCATAAATGCAATGATCACTAGCTATCATCTTCCAATGGAGTAAGCAATAAGCTTGTTCTGGTAGGAAAACCCCTTATGTATGCCTAATGATGATAACCTTTCCAAAGATGTCCATCACTTAAACCCATTCATGAAACCTCATTTAACTTTAATGAAAAATACCTCCCTTGACATTTCAACAAAACTGAGCTCTATTACTTGGAAAAAACCCTGATCACAAACCCCCTTGGTTCCTAACATAGTGGGAAAATTTACTGTAGTTGGGAAGATCTAGCTATGAAATCCTACGGGTTTTACTCTAACAACAGATATTTAAGAGCTCTCACTTATTTTAATTTGAGGTAAAAAGGTTTATAAAAATATGTTTTGCATGATTAAAAAGTGACCCTAAGTCATTTAGAATGATTAAGAAAGCAAAAGACTAAGAAAATCTAGGTAACTTAAAAGTGCCTAATTTTGCCATGAAGTACTAATACATGGGGCAATGTATCAATACTTTATCACCGGTGCATCAAAACTTTGAGTAAAATGTATCAATAATTAGGATTCCAATGCTCGGGAAATGTATTAACACGTAGAGTATTAGTACTTTAAAGTTACATATCAATACTATCATAACATGCCAAACATAAATTTGATGCTTCAGATGTAAATGAATAAATCTCTTTTCTTTTGCATTTGTATGGGACTTAATTGTTAGAATGAATTGCTCATATGACTTAATATTAAATGGCCATTTCATAATAGACAATTAACTTAGAGTTGCCACCAATCTATTTTAACTAGTTACGATTGGTCACCTACCAAAAGTCACCTTTCCATAGTTATGAAACTCTTGAAAACAAATTCCAAGGTCTGCATGATATCCAAAGATCCTATGAAAAGGGTTCAAGAGTCATTTATACGAGGAGAAAGATGAGCACCCTCGTGACGCTATAAATTGGTACCTCTTTTCCTAAATCCCAATTAAAATTGATTTTAATTTTTTGGTATTTAGTTATAATTCCCATATTTTAAAATTAATGTCATTATTCCAATTCAATGTAAATCAAATTTGATTAATTTTGAAAATCAAAATATTTTGTGCAGCCCTTCAAAAAATCTAAAGGTATATGAAAATTTTATTTCTTGAGAAAATTCAAAAATTCTAATTTACTTATTTAAAAAGGTATTCATTTGTTTAAAATAATTGATAAGATGCCTTCCATGTATTGGAAGACATCTAGGGATTATTTTAACTCAGGGATATTACCTCATATTTTATTAAAACATGTATTATAATTAATAGAATACATACCTAGTTGTCAAAACACATTTGGATACCAATCTTGATATATCATAGCGAGAACATCTCTTATTCATCATAGGGACCCATTTGCAGGAATGACTCACTTGTTTAAGTTTCCTGTATTGAAAACACAAGATAATTGGGCAAAAAGTGATTGGACACTTACTGAAACCATTGACTTAAGACTTATGAAATTCTGAAGAATTGATTTCATGATCTGTGCAACCAAAGGGAGTCAGATACACAATAAGAAAGGGTTGATCCATCTAATGATGCCTAAAAATTTATGTTAACTAGTCACATGTATCCAAAATTCATTTTTCCTTGGTTTCAGATATTCAAATATTCAACAATAATCCGTTTTTATTTACCAAAAACAAAAAAATATTAATGGAAATAGAAAAATATGTATCCCAAACTTGTGTTAAGTTCTTATGGGAGCAATCGAATGTTGGCATAAGACTAGCTTAAATCCATAGCATGATCAGGAGCAAGAAGTAATTATGAAAAAAAAATTCTAAAAAGTACAATGACTCTAAAAATAATTCCAAATCAAGTATCAGTTCAAAATTATGTGAAAAGTTGGACACCTTTTAAAATATATTATGAAAAAGGATAAAAAACTAAATTGAAAAAAGTGAGACTTTGATAGCAAGGCTAAAATCAATTTTTATTAAATTCCTTTTAAATTGAAAACCATGAAGTGAGCTCTTAGGAAGTATTTAACCTTTCTAACTCTATAAATTCTCAAAACAAGGCTTTTGAAATTAATTCTAAGGCAACCAAATGCCTCAAAATAAGTAACACCAAAACTTAAAGAAACTCGAATACTCTCAAAATTTTGATGTTTAGGACTTTCCAAATTTATTTCAGACTATTTTGACTACTAAAGGTTAAAACCAAAATTTCTACGAAAGCTGACTCATTATACTTCATATTAAAAGTAGCCAAAAAATATCTAAAAATCATTTTGGGCATCAAATGAATTTTTAGATGGATGTTATCATAAATGTTACTGTGTCGTATAACATGTTCAAACAGCTTTACTAGTTCACCTAAAATTTCCTTCAGACGATCCATATATGGTTGGAAAGGTTATTTAACCAAAATTAATAAAAATATGAGAAAAATCAATTAAAATAGTTATCCTACCAAAAACAACTTGATTTAATGTCCAGCTGTTGAAATAGAGCCATCCAAATAGCTTATGGTGCATAGTTTTTCTTAGACTCATTTAACTAGAAAATCAACCTTTCAAAAGCTCATTTCAAAGTTTATTCAATGAGGATTCCATTAAAAATACTAGAAAAAGAATTAATACCATATCTAATATGGACACAAATATTTCTTTTGCCAAAACTATTATGCTGGAAAACTGCAATGACTTAAAAAAATGCTATTGTCTGAACACTTATGCCAATTTTCTCATACCAGCTTTTAGACATTCGAATGTCTATTGACTGACATTAGACATTCCTTGTATATCGAAGGGATGAAAACAATCAAAATCAAACTAAAACTCTGTACAAAACTCAAGATATTTCTAATTGAGAAGTGATCGCAAGTCATGTGAATGACTCGCTTTTCTCCTACTTAGCTAAGCTAAACAAATGAGAGTCATCCTAATGCCTTTCATTTGATTGCTATAACAGCAACCGAATAGGACCAAATCGCTCACATTAATCAAAGACAAACTACTCTTAAGGACTCCCATCAAAGCTCTACAATTTTACACTTCAAAGACTAACTAAAAGCACGTAGAAAAACATTTTTTTCGCTCCAAATCAGACTTTGAAAAATTTCCTCAAGAATTCTTCAAAGAGAACTTATTGAAAACCAATCTTTAACTTATCTATTGCTTAAATAAACTAAAGATTGTGCTTGGTGGATTTTTTTAATGAAAACAATGCTTACACACACAACACAAAAAATTTATCAAACACGTGCTAAACCAATTAACAAAAGATACTAACAAATGAATAAAATAAGATCAAGCACCTTAGCTAAGCTATCAAGCCAAAGGTATGCTCAATCAATATATATGAAATCTAGATCAATTCAACTCAAATACATGATTAACATTCTAAACAATGATCTCAACTAATCAAGCTTACATCTAACATGTAAGCATAGTGTTTCATCAAATTCACCTTTAATATCATATGCCTAAGCTAGATCTAATCTTGATTCATCAAAATCTCATCAAAGTATCATCAACTAATAAGGCTAAAACTAGGCCTATGTAATTTCATGTTAGCCAAACCTAGATTCATGATCTTCTCTAATTGCTAAATCTTATCCAAGTTTAGTTACATGAAATCATATTTCTAAATCAATTAATTTCAACTCTAAATGCATACATCCTAGCTCTTTTTAACTCAAATCATAAAGCATGCTAGGAAATCAACATGGAAGAATAATCAAGCAAGATATGAGCTTAAAATCATGTAATTGAGATAAAAATTAAAAGGTTATGGATAAAAAATTTGATCTAAAGCTTTTTCACTTTGAGAGAATTTATAGGCAAAATTTTCTAAATGTTTATGTATATAAACGTATGACCAAGTGAATAGCCAGCCACCACCTATTTATACATGCGAGGTGGGCAAGCCAATTTTAAATCACCTATGGATGATGTTAGTCTTAACCATTAACTACTTTACTTCCCTTAACTAACCTAGGTGAAATAACTATTATACCTTTCAGTAAATTGATAAACAAAATCCCTCATTTGTTACATGGTATAATTCGCTAAGGCTTTATAATTGCCTAATCTTGTACAAATTTTTATAAAATTAAATTGATCACCATATGCATTAATAACTCATTCAAGAAGATTTGGACAAAGAAAATATAAACTAACCTATAAAATCAATAAAAAGTCAACTAGAGAGCCCAAACAAAGTTGAGTGTCTGCACTAAATTTTTTAGCATAATATCACGTAATTATCTCTAAAGGACATGTATTGATATAAAAGTAACCACATTACGCTCAAGGCTCGATTTAGGTCAATTTTAATGAAAAGTAAATTACTAACTAAATGACTAGATTTTAATCAATTTTGACAGACGTACAAAAGAAAAACTAAATTTAGGTCAATTTTTAAGGTAAGTACAAAAATAACACTAAAAAACTCAATTTCGATTAGTTTTGACAATAAGTGCATAACTAACCCTAAAAAGCAATTTTCATCCATTTTAGTGGTAGGCCCCAAACTAACCTAAAAACTCTAAAATGTATAAATATTGATAAATGGTCCTTATATTATGGAAAATAACCTAAATCATCCTAAAATGCATGGAAATTGCTAAATGGACCTTAGATTATGGAAAATAACCTAAATCATCCTAAAATGCATGGGAATTGATGGAAAATAACCTATATGACCATAAAAACATGAAAATTGCTAAATGGTCCCTAAATTATAGAAAATAACCTAAAATGCAAAAAAATTATGAACCGCTCTTTATATTATTAAAAATAACCTAAATGACCCTAGAATGTATGAAAATTACCAAATAATCTGTATATTATGGAATATAACCTAAATGACCCTAAAATGCATAAAAATTTCCAAATAATCCATAGATTATAGAATATAACCTAAATGATCTTAAAATGAATGAAAATTGCTACATAGTCCTTAGATTTTGGAAGATAACCTAAATACCCCTAAAACATCTAGATTATGCAAAATAACCTAAATGACCCTTAAATGAATGGATTGCCAAATGGTCCCTAGATTAATGGAAAAGAACCTAAGTGACCCTAAAATGCATGGATATTGCTAAATGGTACCTAGGTTATGAAAAATAATCTACATGACCTTCAAATGCATGGAAATTGCCAACCGATGCCCAGATAATGGAAAATAACCTAAATGACACTAAAATCCATGGAAGTTGTTAAATATTCCTTACTATGCATGAAAACATTTTGGAAAAAAATGCAAAAAGAACCTTAGGGTTGACCAACTTTCAAAATGCACCCAAAAAATTATTTTTTCTTTCAAAAACAAATGTAAATAACATTATGCTTGACTTTTATGCATAAAGGCATATCTATTAATTTAAACTTGCATAAATTCATTATTGTGCATGAAAATGGTATTACTATCACAATATTTTCATAAAAATTGCTTGAGCATCAAACTCACAAACATATGGCATAAAAATGACTTGGAATGCATGCAACCTATATAATATGAAAGGTGAATAGCATTAAAGGGAATAGAGAAAATGACTTGATAAAAACCACTAAAATTAAGCAAATTTAGTCCAAATTGTTTAAAAATATGTTTTTGATAGAAAGTTGATTTTTATGAAAATTTAAAGAAAAATTATTAAAGAAAACAAAAATATAACAATTGAAGATCATAGCTCAAAATTTGGCCATAAATTTTGTTAGTATACCTTTGGCACAAATTATCACTTAAGCATGGCTTAAGATCTTCAAACTCACAAAGGAATATAATTATGTAGAAAAAAGAGTTGATGCTAAGAAAACTATCTTCAAACAGACTTTGATGAACATTTTTTTTGTTTTTTTCTTTTTTTTTTAGCTTTTCTTTTTGCTACTTTTTTTTTCTGGGAAATCTAAATCCTTCCTTTATTATGAAAGTCCGAGATGGTTTAAAACCTTTATTGGCTGATCATCCCTCATCCCCATGCACTTATATCATTTATTTGACATCTCTTGTAAGCTTGTCAGTAAACTACCTAAACCTTTTAGATGTT
>JBBYHL010245024.1:1917-16227 GCA_038381835.1 Adansonia madagascariensis
ATAAAATCAACTCAGAATAATTCTAATGTTTTCAATTTTGTCCATTCCACTTGCATTAAGACATTAAGAAGGACATATTAATCACCTTTTTAAATGCATACCTTATTAACCAATTTAGTTAGTCTATAATATATATAAAAGCATAAATGTGAAGAATTTTTTGAACAAATAAAGTAACCATTTATTATTTATCATATTACTAAAGTGATATTGAAATAGTATTTAATTATAAATTATATAACAAGATTTAAATAAAAAATTTAAAAATAGAAGATTTTATTTAAAATTATATATATATATCGATAAATACAAATTTTATTTCTATGAGATATATATTGAATGAAATAGATGATTTTATTCTAAATTATATGTATTGATATATTGATAATTATGCATTATAATAATATTTTATTATTAATTACAAAATAGAATTTAAACTAAGAATTAAAAATAAATGATTTTATTTTAAATTATATATTGATAATTTTATATATATATTGAAATTATCACATGTTGTTAATATTATATATTGTAAAATTAATGATATTATGTACATTGTAAAATGATTTAAATCCAAAAATTATATTTAAATTGTTATAATTTTAGATTAATTTTCACTTACTTACTTAGTATTGCAGTTATATACCAATTAGACTAGAGTTATATTTTTAAATTAATTCTGTCTTAATTAGTATTAGAGTTATATATTAATTAAACTAAGAATTTCCATTACATAATGGATGCATTAGCATCCAAGACAGCATCCGCATCAATTTTGTTGATTATACTTTTTATTTTATTTTATTTTCTTATCCTTTGCCTTTCCTCTGTAAGTTGTTCTTTTTTTTATATAATTTTATTTTTAAACATTTCTTATAATAGTATGAAATAATTTTTTTTAATATTGATGCATATTAAATACCGATTATTACTATTAATAATTTGGAAATATTTCAAAAAGAATAAACCATCATAGTAATGGTTCTTCGTAGAGGAAATGTTGATGGGGAGGTAATATTATGGTATTTAAGTTTTAATAATTAATTTTTTAATTTATATTTTTCCAAATTATTATTTTTTAAATCAACATCCAGACTGAGATGTTTAATGATGTTGTAACAAAAGAACCTATGTTGATTGAAGATGAGACCTAGAATGATAGATTGAAAAGAAGATCGTGATAGAGAATATTTTTGAAATATTATTACAATTAGTTTTAAATAATTTTTTTAATTATCGAAATGAAATAGTTGTTGATTTATTTATAATTCGTTGTGCAACAATAGAAGTTTGGTAAGATGATGTAACTCCTACTATTTATCATGTACATAAGTAAATGTTAAGCTCAAACACACTAAAATTATCATTTAATAAATCAAGATTCTATATAATTTGAAAGGTTTTTCTGTTTAATTCCAAGTTTGATTAATGGCTAATTTATGTATTTAATAATTCAATATCTTTTGTGATAAAAAGTTTTAAGTTGGTTGAGTATTTAATTATATATTTGACAACTATGATTTTTTTACTTTTACAAGATATATATCAAAGATTATTTTCATTTCTTACTAAATAAAATTTTAAAAGTAATTATATCTAATTAATAAATTTAATAATTCAATATTATTAATGTTAAAAATATTTTAAATTGTGATCGTAAATTATATATAATTGACAAATATGATTTTAATTTTCAAAAGATATATATTAAAGATTAAATGTTGACATTTAAATTGATTGACCATCCACCATTATTTACTGTACATTAATTAAATGTTTTTGATTAACATTATTATTTAATAAATTAAAAATTAAACGCATAACATTACGTATAATGCACGTAACATTGAAAACTGATATTAGTTAAAAGTGTCAATACATTAAACTGGACCTAAATTTGATTTGAAAGTTTACTTTATTATCGAAAATATATAAAAAAGTTTTATATTAATATTGATAACTTTTAATTATTAAATTTAAATAATAATCCGAATTAATTCAAACTAAAAACGTTATTTTAAATTTAACTTAATACAAATTAAACTTAATATAAACGAATAATTTAACTTTTGGATAAATTTAAGACTAACATTGATTATAATCAAAATTGTAATGGTTTAATGTATCAACTTTATCCACATGGGTGATTCATGGGGTTTGTTAGGTATATTGGAAGTAACCATTTCCCTATTTCATTATTGGCCATCAATTTTTCATGTACATTTCCCTTGAGCTCTTGACCCTACAACATCAAATTATTGTAAAAACAAAATAAATGAATTAAAAAGCTTCAATTTTTACAACCCAACAAAGGAAAAGCAAAGTCCCTCTCATCACTTTACTCTCTGTATCTTAAATACCCTTTAATAGTCATTACAAAGAATAAAATCTTCTCTTTCTTTTTCTCTTTGGAGGAAAGTTTAATCTTCTGGAAAAAGAAATAACTAAAAGAAAACTCCATAATAAAAAAGAAAGGGAATGTTTATCTGCATCGATTCCGAATTTTCCTGACTAAAACCAGCAACCAGAAAAAATAAAAAATAAAAAAGAGACTGAAAACAGAGCAAAGACAGGGGAAAACAGAGGAGGAAAGGCAGAGATGGGAGGAGTAACGTCATCAATGGCGGCGAAGTTTGCTTTTTTTCCACCAAACCCACCTTCATACAAGCTTGTAACTGATGAACTAACTGGTCTTTTGCTTCTTAGTCCTTTCCCTCATAGAGAAAACGTTGAGGTTCTTAAGCTTCCAACTCGACGTGGCACGGAGATTGTAGCTGTTTACATCAGGCATCCTATGGCCACTTCCACTTTGCTTTATTCTCATGGAAACGCTGCCGATCTGGGTCAGATGTATGAGCTTTTCATCGAATTGAGCATCCACTTGAGGGTCAATCTAATGGGGTATCCTCTGTTTTCAGCTGCTTTTTTTGCTTATTATTCTTTCGTAAAAGCTTTGGAACTTTTCTTTTTCATTTGGTGGGCGTACTGTGGTTTTTGTCATCTGGGTTTTCCGAATTGTGATACTTTTTGTTGTTTCCTTGATGTTTTTGATCGGTTCTTGACATCTGGGTCTTTGATTGTTGTGTTTGTTTGGTTATATTTAGTGTTTGAGTTGACTGCATATACAAGAAATGGAGATTTTTATGTGAATTGGAGCTTTGAGTGGGTGAAATTAGCTTGAAATACAGATATGCCTGGTAATATATGAAGTATTTTTGGTCCCATTTAGTACTGTGATTTAATTGGAAAGGAACTTACTGATGTGCTTTTCGAAGATGATGTTGCTAAATTGTGAACTTGTAATTCAGTTTATGGTGTTGAGTGTGGCAAATTGATTTGCTTTTACCAAGTTTAGGTTAGAATTTTACAGATTATGGCTTATCTATCAGTTAGCCTTGCTCTAGTTGATACTTGATAGTTATTACCATTAGATTGCTGGTTTAATGTGATAAATCATTTTGTGACCGAAGCACCAGCTAGCAATTAATGCTTTCATGTTCTATTTTTAGCAGTAGCAGATTCTTTATTGTCTAGTATTAGTAGTTATTGCCACGCCAACGCACGAATGATGGAGTTATGGCCATTTTTTAGCAGTTACTAAAGAAATCAAAGTTCACAGTTTTCTTATAGATTTTCTTTGATACCCGCTATTCTGGGTATGTAACATGCTTGACTATTCTGGGTATAGATTTTCTTATAGATTTTCTTTGTGCAGCTATGACTATTCTGGGTATGGACAATCTTCTGGAAAGGTATATAACATCCTTGAAAAAAAATGTTTTCTTTCAGTAGTAGATAGTGGCTACAATTGTTGAGCTAATACAATTGTCTAAGAGCCCATATCTTTCATTCTGTTACAGCCAAGTGAGCAAAATACATATGCAGATATTGAAGCTGCATATAAATGTCTTGAAGAAAGCTATGGTACAAAACAGGAAGATATCATCCTTTATGGTCAATCTGTTGGTAGTGGTCCTACTTTGGATCTAGCAGCTCGGCTGCCTCAGTTAAGAGCTGTTGTTCTTCATAGTCCCATACTTTCTGGCTTGCGAGTCATGTATCCTGTGAAGCGTACATATTGGTTTGACATTTATAAGGTGACATAAAGCTTTTATCAGTTTGCTTGTCCAATTTTCATTCTGCTAATGGGAATTATTCATGTCAACATTGCTAATATCATATTTTCATTTTGGGGGGTTGTTTGTAATGCAGAATATTGATAAAATACCGCTTGTCAATTGTCCTGTTCTCATCATTCATGTAAGTATCTACAACCCTGAGATTCTACTTTACGATTTATGTGTTATAAATTTCATAAATCTATACTCTGAAGTTTGAATTTGTAGCTTTAAACTTTTCCTGCATTTTCTTTTGATCTGTTGTAATAACTTGTCTGTTCTTGCCAAAAGTTTCTGAAAACCGCTTTGATTGGATGAAGATCATAGCTTTTATCCAGCAAGTTTAAACAAAAATATGGGGGGTATCAATGAATTTTCCTGCTCTTCCTTCAATGTTTGATTCACATACTTTCATATCTTATCATATATTTTACCATTAATTTTCTTGGGTAGGAATTTCTTTTGAAGGACCTCTTCTTTCAATGAAGTCTGACAAATCTAGATATGCATTGAACTTTGGCCCATGCAAGTGTCTCGAGTACAAACAAAAAGATAGCTGTCAGGACTGTGAGGTAAATAATTGCTAAGTTTGGAGGATTGGCAATCCAGGATAGTAAATTGATTGCAGTCCATACAATTAACAGTTCTTGCATCTAAAACACCCTTTCATCTTCCTCAAGTGAGGTGGGAAGTATTTTTTTTTCCTGGAGCAACTTGATTGAACTATTGTTTTGCTATGGCTTGCTAGCATTTAGTATTAGTTTATTCTTCATGTAGTCAACAAACATCTATGGCAAACAATGAAGACTAGGCCTATGTTGCTCGTTTTTCTTGAAGTATCCATGCCCGACATTTGTCCGGACATGGATATAGGGATATGATCCTCAAAGACCCTTCAAATACATGAAAAAACATAGAAAAATTTGAACATACCCGTCTCGGACATATACTCGTATCTGACACTTACATCGAGTCTAAATAACATAGGGCCAGAGAGCTTTTGCCTTAGTACATAGCAAGAAGAGAAGATAATAATATTTGCTAATTTACTTAGCTTTTATGAGGACTAAAATCAAATTAGCAACTGTTAGAGCAGATTATCCAGATTATCCATGTGAGCGGAGGACCTTTGAGCAGTTTTTTGAATTCTGGTTTGAAGTGAAAGGAAATGACCCATATGGACCCCATTGATGGCTAACCCATGTGCTTGATTTTGGGTATTTGAAAATCATGCTGTATCTTGACATTGCTGAACTTATCTGTATGTCCGTGGCCTATGTGGTTTGACTTGTTTGATTTTTTTTTTTATTACTTTTAAATTATACCATTGTGGATAATTTATTTAGGTAGTGGGACATCTGCAGTCCCTGAAAATTAGTTTTCTTGTTTCCTTTTGCTTAGTCAGAAGTAAATCTTCTGTATAATGTATAGCTTCGAGGTTCAAATTCCAAATTCTGCAACCCTTTGTTTTTCAGGCTCCAGTATCCTTGTACCAAAACAAATTGTTACTAGACTTGGCAATTTATGTATTCGTGTTATATTTGTGTATTTTGCTGGTATCATAATCATTTTTAAGGTAATTTATATTTATATAGATTTTGATATGTTACTAATTCGTATTATATAGATTTGAGAAGGTATTCGTGTCATGTTGGGTATTTAGTACTTTATATGTTCACATTCATATAATCGTGTCTAAAACTGCCAAGTCTACTATTTACCCTAACAAAAGTTAGGTTAAAATGATTTCCAATAGCTCCAATTATAGCTTTTGAGACTAGTCTTTTTTATATTATTGTGTAGGGAACTTCAGATGAAGTTGTGGATTGCTCTCATGGTAAGCAACTCTGGGAACTGTGCAAAGAGAAGTATGAACCACTGTGGATTAAAGGAGGGAACCACTGTGATCTAGAGCACTACCCTGAGTATATCAGGCATCTCAAGAAGTTCATATCAACGGTTGAGAAATCTCCCTCTCAAAGGTACAGTTCTAGGAGAAGTACGAGCACGGACCAATTTGAACAGTCTAGGAAAAGTACAGACGTGTTTGAGGTTTCAAGGAAGAGTACCGATCGAAGAGAGAAACCGAGGAAGAGTACTGACAGGCCTGAGAAGTTGAAAAATCAGTCTAATAACATGGATAAGCTAGAAAAACTAAGAATCTCTTTTGATCAATTGGAAAGGTCTCGGAGGAGTGTGGATTGCCACGAGAAATCCCGGAAAAGCATCGATCACCAGTTGGAAAGAGCTCGCAAAAGTGTTGATCGGTTGGACAGAATACGAACAGGGTAATACTTTCATGTAAACAAGTAAATGCATGCAAGTGTTTGGTATTGTGAGGAATTAATCTTGGTTTCCTTCTTCTAAATTTATTATTATTATTATTGTTATGGTGTTTGGGCCTGTGTGGTTGGCTTGTCCTATAAATCATTTCATAATACTGTGGCATGAAATATGGGTTTGGTGTTATACTGCTACTCTTTCTTTGGCTATGACGCTAACCCTTTTTCAACCATTGTTATTACTTATGTTATTCGGACTCAGGTATGAGAGTCGGATATGGGTACGTGCTTGATCACGGGAATGTTCAATTTTTTCAAAGTTTTTCTATGTATTTGGAGAGTCCTTAGAAGGTCATATCCCTATAATTATATTTGTATATGTATTGGACATGGGTACTTTAGCGACATAGGTTATTGCAAGTGAGTTTGCCCATGTCCTGGCATTTTCATATGCAGAAAAATATCATTGGAATGCAGTTTTCTGCCAAGATGAAAAGGTTAACAGAAAACTTCCTGCCATATATGCTGAAAAGTAATATCTAGCAAAAATGGACTGAAGCAGAAAACACTGAAACAGGCCTGACTGACCACCCTAGCTAAATTTGCCCACTCTTCCAAGTAGAAAAGTTAAAAGGGAGCTGCTCTTCATAAAGACAAACTACCAAGCTATGTTACTCGGATACGAGTGTGAGTGTTGGATATAGATATATGTGTAATATAGGTATGTTTAATTTTTTTTTTTTCATGTATTTGAAAAATTTTTGGAATGTGTTGGACATAGGTTCTTTAGAAAAAATGAAAAGTAACTAGCTACCAAGCACCTGTCAATTAGTTCACAAGTAGACCATGAACGTTGAAGGCTTTTACTGTGGCTGCATCAAGCACTGGTGCTTTTCTGCATAAGCAAACTAATCAAATCAATGGATTGATGATGTAAAGTTCAGTGTCATCTTTAACCATGATCCTGTTTGATGAAAACTTGTGGAAAGTCCTAAGTTCCATTCCCACCAAGGGGAGAAAGAATAGATGAAAAGCTGCAGTTAATACACATGCATGTTAGACCTTCCAATGTTAACTATCAATCTGTTCATTCATACCGTGTTTATGAACGAACGTTTTATTCAACTTTGTTCATATTAAACTATGTATTTCAACACTCGCTCGTTATTATGAAGGCTGCACGGCACTAACCATATTTATCTAATCATCATAAGAGAACAACCAATAAAAAAAAAAAAAACCTGTTACCTTGGAATCTTACCACGCTGAATTTCAACCCTCCAAACCATTTTGTTATCATCGGCATGAGATTTTTCTTGAATTCTCCATCCAAAGTTCCGGTTTCAGTCTTCACTTTTCTTACCTGCTGAACGATGAGCAATCGAAGAAAGCTACTTCTATGAACTGAATGAAAGGTAAGATATTTTAAGTCTTATCCATGGATAAATTGATGTTAATGGGTGGAGTCCTATAACAGGGATAACCTCGGTTTCTTCACGGTATATTCAACCATGGCTGAAGATGGAAGACGACCAACATAGATCTCGTGCACTGTTGCGAATAGAGGAAACAGCTCTAGCCATCCGTGGTGGCTTAAAACTTCATAGACCTCTCTTGCCGTAGATACACCCTAAATATAAGATAAAGAGATTAATTCTGAATAAAAAAAACTAGGTATTCGATGACGTCTTTTAGTACTGCTAGAGAACTTAACATTTTCTATCTTCTGAATTCCCTGGATAGATATGGACGCTCATTCATCATACTGCTAGAGATCTTTTGCATTATTTCAAGCTATGTTACTCGGATATGGATGCAAGTATCAAATACAAGTATGTTTAGTTTATTTTAAGTTTTTTTTCATGTATTTAGAGGGTTCTTGGAGGATTATATCTTTGTAGTCATATTCGAATGTCACACTGGTGCCAGATATATGTGTCTCAAGAAAAATGAAGAGTCAAATTTCAAGGCCATATTTTCCTTGTTTAAGATCTACCTGTAATTTCTGGCCCTGCAACATCTCAGTTTCAAGCTCATCAAAAAGATCTGTAGATGAGAAGCAGTCTGGTCAGAATTTTGCATTTTATCCTGGTAAAGCTTGTTCAGCAAATGGTTAAAAGGCTAACCTTTTTCCTCCATTCTTGGCAAATGCCCTAGCAACTTTCCTGTTTCTTTCACCACTGTTACAAAAATGGTATAGTTTTGGTATCAAAGTAGATTAATTTTCTGAAATAGGAGGTATGAACCTATGTTACTCTCACGGTTAGATACAGGTACTTTTGGAAAAATAAAGGACCGGAGTAACATAGGTACGCAGATATCTGCTTCTTAGAGCATGTGGTGATGACATCAGCAACTCCACAGCTTTCAAAGAAGGTACTATACCTGAGAGATGAAAACAACAGCTTGGAGAAAGCTCTCATCTCTCTTTGACCGATTCTCATTAATGCAGCCTTATGATTCGAAAACAACAGCTAGAATAGGTTAAGATCTATGTTAAAAACCATATGTACAAACCTTCGCGTTATTTCCTACGTTAAGTCCGTCCACAAAACCTGACATTCAGAAGTAGGATTGCTATTAGTTCACAAGTGAAGTTAGGAGGATGAAAACTGAAACTAAACATTATCGCGAATCATACCAGCTGCCATGGCCACCACATTCTTTAAAGTGCCACATGGGCCAACCCCCTCTACATCCTGGACCTGTTTGTTAAATGAACAACAAAAGGCAGAAATATTTTCTGAAAACATGCATTCTAAAATTTGTTCTTTTAGGCTCTCTTCTTCCTTGAATGATTCATCATAGCACTTAATCCAACCTGGACTTGTTGTAACTGTAAACCGATCCATAAGTTCGATGTTAATAGAAACTCAAAAGCTAAAACACGTTGATGGTACTCACAGGAGTGACCATGAAATAGGGAGTACGGAATAATCGAACCCAGTGTTCTGTAATCTCTTTATTGTGTCTGTATCAGACCGTTGCTTCACTGAACTTCTCCAAAGCAATCTATAGACCTCAAACCAATTACTTTGTGAAAAAAACCAATGAAACAAAATGACGTACTAAGTGAATTTCTCAAGTAAAAATTAGTAGGTGATTACCTCATTCGCGATATTTGTCCCCATCAGAACGCAACAATTGATGCTGAGCTGCTCGGAAATAAGAGTGGAGATCATGCAAGGGCCTTACATCTCGAACTCCTTTAATAAGTGAACTAACTTCATCATCTCCCCTCACTTTACCAACGAGACTCTTGCATATACCCTCCATAAATTGATGGGGCGTCACAAAAACCAACATGTTTGCATATTTAACTGCACCAATTTCCAGCTAAGATACTGGAACTTGGGTAAAAATGTTTGACACGTTCTACAGGTCACGTCCCTATACCCACATCAGAATTATGTGTAGACATGAGGAGTGGGAGCAACATCTATCACTTAGTGCAAGCTCTCTAAAATCTAAATCAACCAAGAAAAGTTATAAGAAAATCTAAAAAAAAGAAACATAAAAATAACTACCTGCGTTGTCGAGGTCCGGATCAGCAATGACATTTTTACCAAGCTTAATACCAGGGAGATATTTAACATTCTCCTGTTTCCCCAAAAAAAAAAAAAAAAAAAGACAAGACCAGTGACAAGTTGAGAAATTTACAAGCAAACAAATGAAATCGCAAATGAATGTCTTTCAAGTGCTTACATTAGTTCTGTTAATGGCATCTGTAAGATTCTCATCATTTTGCATTGTCTCTTCAAATACCCACATTCTCACTTCATCTGAAAATTTTCATTAGAAGGAATTCAAATTCAATTTCCAAATTATCCAAAGCCTTAAACATGGTTTAGTAAAATTTCAATCATTTAAAGCATATGAATTTCGCAATTTAACATCTTTGGGTGATCTTGTCCTCCATTTCTAAATCAACCAAGAAAACAAATAAGCAAAATTAAATGACAAAAGAAAATGACGGGGGTGGATACCATGAAAAGAGTTGAGCTTGAGGGTGTTGGAAGCAATGAGTTTAGCAGCAACACTACCCCAATTTCCACTACCAACAACAGTGACCCTTAATTTGTGGCCAACTTGACCTTCATTACCACTATTGTTAGCAATGTTAAGAGTTTTGGGGTCTTGCAGTTTCACCCTCCTTTGGGACTTGTGAAGAAGAAATAATAATAATAATAATAATAATATTGGCGGAGATGCCAGACAAGTTTTCGTGAAAAACTATGAAACAGTGTTATCTTTTTATGTGTTTCTTTTAGTTGAATCAATTTTTTAAAGTTATAATTTAACCTGAATGAAAATGTCTTCAATATATAGTTATTATTGTGTTAATATAACTCTTGATAAAAATCAATCTCAAAGTCATGACATATACGAAAAAAAAAATTGATTTTTACGATTAAAATCATGATTTCTTAATTCCAATTAGAAAGTCAAAAAGAATAAAATTTTGACAGTTTAAAAGTTATCTTATAAATAAAATGACATCATTATCTTTATTTTTCTAAATTTTTATTATTTTAGATATATTTTTCTTTACATTTTAGTTACTTATGATAATTTTTCACAAAAATGTCATACCCTTAAAAATTCTTAAATTATAATTTATTTTTTCATTACAGTTCTTGATCATACAATTTTTTCTAACTTGATTTCTTTTAATCCAAAATTTTTCTAACGATGAAGATAAAGTTTAATTCAATTAGTTCATGAGTTAGCTTACATTTAATAAATCTAAAATTTAAATTTTAATATTTGTAACTCTTTTCCTTCTTTTATCTTTAAGTTATAGCTATTTTTTTTTAAAAAAAATTCTAACAATAATATTTAACTAATCCTAACTTGGTTTTTATCTTAGAATACTAATTGAGAGGATGCCCAGTGCCAAGCTCACTTTAGTGATCAATATATTTTAAGGTTCATTTGGATCTCGCCGGGAGATCTCCCCTAACACTGGCCAACCTCCCATCGAAGGTGTGTTTGGCATACCTCTGGTGGGAGATTTTCACCTCACCAGCCTTTTCACTTTCATTAGAGGGACAGGGGTCTAGTCTAACGACTGGACCCAGTGAGGGGTAAAAGGGGATGGAATTCACCTTTTACACTTACATTATTATTTATTTATTTATTATTAAATTATTTTTAATATAAATAATATTTTAATAATTATTTAATATAAATATAATTTTAATAATTTTAATATAAATATAATTTAATAATTTTTAATATTATTCAATATAATTATAATTTTATTTATATTTTATTATTTAATATGAACATAAATTTTAATTATTTATTATATATATACATAATTTAATATAATATCTTTAATGATTATTTTTATTTTAATCTCACAGTCACCGTTACGATTGAATCTAAATATATATTTCAATGTTGATTTTAATCTCATTGTTGTAATACCTAATCTTATTGTTATAATAATTAATGTCATCGTTATTACTATTTTTAATCTTACTGAAATCAATCTCTATATCCATATAAACGGATCCATAATTTAACAAAGCTGATAATTGTGTGATATACAAAGTAAATAAATAGCCTACCTTTCCACATGGGTCATACAAGCATTTTCCAGCTGTTCCCTCTCCACATGCATCTTTACGTAGAGTAAGTTTCACAACCAACTTGATTGGAACAAGGAGGAAAAAAAAAGGATAAGTTTTTAAATAGTATTAAGGCTATTAGCCAGGAAGATCCAAGGAAAATGCTGTAATTATCAAGTATGTCTAGTAAATTGTACGTCAAATATGAATATATTTAATTTTTTTTTCGTATATTTAAAAAATTATATATATATATAGGATACGAATAATTTGAAAAAATAAAAAAATAGGTAACATGGTTTAAAAATGAAAAATAATAGGTAGACATTATTTGTGGCTATGCCTGAACATGGTTTAGGGCTTTTTATTTATTTATTTTAACTGTTATTAGAAGGTGCGGGAGACAGAGATTGATTTCATTTTAAGCACTTTATTTGCATAATCTATAGTGGAAAAATGTTAATGCAATTACCAGATCCCCTTTCGGCAGTTTGTGGGTCAGGGTGAATCAAATTCAAAAGTCTTAGGTGCAGAATCCATTCAAATGTAGCAATCTGAATTGTTAATTATTGGCTTAAATTGTTTGAAAACCAATAATATTTGTTGCTGCAATTTGTATATCAGAAAAGCTAAAGTGTGCCTTGTATGGTTTCGAAGATGGATGTCAAATTTTTTTCTGAGTTTTTTTTTTAATATTATATTTTATAATTATATTTAAATATGTTATCGAATAAAAATATTTTAATAAAAGAAGAATCCGAGTTAAGTTAGATCTGATGAAGAAAACTTAAAGATACAATCTTCATTTTTGTTCACAGTAGGAAAATGTAACCATTCCACAAAATTGAATAATCTGAATATCTGATTCTAGTTCAAGTATGTTATATTAACAAAATTGAAGATATAAAAAGGAATTTTCTTCACTCGAACATGGCTCAGGTGGCAAGACTTGACCTGGAAATTCTAGCTAGCTAGCTAGGTAGGTTTGGCCCACAATGTTCGCTTTTTCATATGTTACTCGAATTCGAAAATAAGTGATAAAAAAGATATATATATATATATATATATAAAACACTTATATTATTTTAATTATTTTATATTTTTTAAAATATTTGTATTTGACGTATATTAGGATTTGGATATAGATTATGGAGATAAGACATTCTACAGGAAAAAAACATAGAAAGAAATGAACATGCATGTATTGGACACAAAACTATATCCAACACTCACATATAAATCTGAGTAACATAATCCGATATTAATATTTTTAATTTATTTTTATTTAAATTTAAATATGTATCAAATATTAATATTTTTAAAAAATAAAAGTCAAAGAATAAGACGGCTATAGGCCTCATTTAGGGATCAAACTTGTTGTGAAACAGGCCGTCTGCAGCGAGGAAGTGTATCATCCACGGCCCACAACTGAGATTGATCAGGCACCGGCACCTGTGCGTGCACCATTGCTCCTTGCATTTCTTGTTGATGCTCTTCCATCATTCCTGCAACTGAAAAAAAAAAAAAAAAACAGTAAACCAGTAATTTAAGCCTCAATGCTCATTTGATTCTCAAAAATTATGCAGAAAAAGAACCTGAAATACTTGGCCTGGTAGCTGATATTTGGGATTGAGCAAGTAAGAAAAAGGCAAATTATCAGCCTCAGCACCACCCTTGCTTTCATTTTAACCCTTCTGTATGTTCATTTCCACTCCCAAGCAAATATGAAAACTTGTTTTGCCAGAGATATAAACCTACTGGCCTCTATATATAAACCATACCTCATTAGCATAAAGTCATAAAGAAACATTTAAACTATGGAAAGTTCGAAAATGCATCTTTTCTATTTTTTGAATAAAAGAGATCGTAATAAAAAAATAAAAGAAAGAGTTATAATTATTGAATTTGAATTTGAAACATATTATATATTATCTTTTAAAAATATCCGCATAAACTGATTAAATTAAGTCACAAATTCAAAATGCATAGTATTGGTTTACGTGCAAACTTGTTGAAAGGTCTCTTTTTGTTCTTTATAAGCTTGTAAAGCAATCCATTTTTCCAAAAAAAAAAAAAAAAAAAGAAAAAAGAAAAAAAAAATAAAACAGTGCCCCCATGTGGCTCATAACGTGGAAATAAACTCTGCCTACTTACACCTATCTACAGTGTGAGACTGAAGGCCAAGCAAAGCCAATCAGACAACTAAATGAACACTCAATGAACTAGGAAGAATATGCACAAATGTGACTGGAATTAATGGATGAATGGAATCCTTAAACTTGGCACTAGCTATGCACAAAGAATAGCAAGGTGAATTTTCTTAATTCGGGTTTA